>CM051272.1:47970591-48193091 GCA_027921565.1 Artemia sinica
TTCCCAAGAGTCCCTTAGGATCGTGACTAAATGCAAGATTTTCTTCTTCAGAGAAGAAAGAGGCAGCAGATATTTCTCTCTTTTAAGATGAAATGTAACTATTGTTTCTAGTTCAAATAGAATTTTATCCTTCAACCTTGAAGGTACATTCGACAGGCTGGATCTCTAGTGAGGTCATTTACCCCATAATGGTTAAAACGTAGAGGAATTGACAGTATGTCCTCATAACCACTGTCAACTTCATTAGTATTAGTAGGTTGATCAGAGGGACAATATTCGTCCTAACAAAGTGCTAGTAACCGGGGAAACGTTGAAACCGCCACTTCCTCAGGGTGAGGGATTGGGCACCTTACAGAGACTACATCAGAGTTAGTCGACTTAATGTGGTCCTTTCGATTGACTTCAGTAATAATTAATAGGCAGAAATAAAGGTCATCGAAGACATTTTTGGACCCTTTCAAAACCATTGGCATGCTGAATTTCAGACTTTTCCTTTTCCGGTAGCCAATTGTTTCAAAGGCTTGTGAAAGTTTTATATACAATATGCACTGCCCAAATTCAAATCCTGATCACATGGATCAACACCACAGTATCCAAGAAAAGCCTATCCAAAAAACTTTATCCAAAAAACTTTAACCGACCTTTACAAGGTCGGTTAAAGTTTTTCTGCTTTCCGTGAACGTTAATTCTCCGCATATAGCCCAAGCAATGTAAAATATAACCTTTCAAATAATAAAAGATATCTGGACGATCTCTTAGTAATAAATTGTGCAGAGTTTATTGAGATTTCAAAAAATATTTATCCACAAGAGTTAATTCTGGAGCCTAGCTATGGGATAGGACACTCTGACCATTTCTTAGATTTAAATGTTAATATTTCAGATAATAATAAATTAGTTTTTAAAATATATAATAAACGGATGATTTTAATTTTGAAGTAATTAATTTTCCATTCCTTGAAAGTAATATACATTCAAATATTACTTATTCAGCTTATTATTCCCAATTATTTAGGTATGCAAAAATTTGCAGTAATTACACAGATTTTAAAAATAGATGTAAAAAGCTGAGCGAAAAACTGATCTTAAGAGGTTTTTCTGCCAAAAAAATTAGTTGGCAATTCAAAAAATTTAGTTTTATGTATCATGAACTTTTAGGTAAATATACTAAAAATTATAAAGAAATACTGAATGATATTTTAATATAATTTCTCTTTCGCTTTTCTTTTTTGGAATTTTGAATTTCTACACTGTTTTCAAACAAGCTTGAAGAACTTTAAATCTGTAATTGGTTCCGGATACCAATAAAAGACTTTTTTTATAACTCATATCTGGACCAGTCTTCATTTTTTCCAGAATGGTCTTTGCTCAGTGACCTCTGGGATTTTATTAAGGAAAGAATGAAACTCATTTGTATGTAATTTTGAATAGCTTTACTTTACTATGGATGGATTTCACAAGTTTTACCTGACATAGGGATACCATATAGATCTTATGGTAGAGGCTCCACTGTGCCGGGTAAAGAAAGTAAAGCCTCGAAACCCGTTAAGGCAGGTGGTATTTCTTCTGATGAGCCCTAATGGACAGTTCTACTTGGAAATATTTCGCTAGATTTAAGGTGCTTTTGCTTGTAAATTTACGACGACTTACATTTATTGATGACGACTTTGCATGGATTTGGACATTTCTATTTGGTTGATGGTTCGGTTATACTGTTTGGTCCTAGGTAGTTGGATAGATGAGTAAGGTCAAAACCTCGTTCAAGTGCATATTTGTCTCAATTGCTGGATTAGGATGACAGTCTTTTTTTTTTTTTTTTTTTTTTTTTTTTTCTTGCCAAGTAATTACCTCTAAAACATAATATGTAGCAAAAAAAAAAACAATATGACATTTACAGCTTCTTTCAGTTTCAGAGGTCATTCTGGCATACTATATACCTCTCGTTTCTAAACATATTAACTAAAAAAAAAACAAGTATTTTTAACCGAAAGTAAGGAGCAACATTAAAACTTAAAACGAACAGAAATTATTCCGTATATGAAAGAGGCTGTCCCCTCCTGAACGCCTCGCTCTTTACGCTAAAGTTTTTTATTGTTAAAAAAATAAAGCTGTGAGACAGAGTCAAACTTTAGCGTAAAGAGCGAAGTGTTGAGTAGGGGACAGCCCCTTTCATATACGGAATAATTTCTGTTCGTTTTAAGTTTTAACGTTTTAAGTATTATCCTATTATAAGGTAAAAATACATACTCTGAGATAGATGTAAAATTGCTTTTGCACACAAAATCCTATTTAGGTCAATTCCAAACAGTCGTGATCTCTTTGTGTCAGCAAGTGAAATGGTCTAAACCCCCTTATTGGAGCTATTTTTTCAATCCATTCATTGTTTTCAATCGCTGTCCACAAGTTATGCAAGCTGTCTATTGTTCATATATAAGGTTTTTATCAAAGAGGTAATCGTATAGACTTTGAAAAAAGCCTCATTCGATTTAAATTGAAAGTTCTAGATCCGTTTTTTAAAGTCAAGAATAATCGGACAGTAAGCACCCCCCCCCCCCATGCCATAAAAACTTGACACTTTTTGCGATCAAAAACGAACAAAAATTAATTAAAAAAAAACTGTCCGAAAAATAAGTTTTTCAAAAAAAGTAAAGGCCATTTTAAACTTAAGCTCAGGAGATACAAATCCCTGTTAAAATTCAAACTCAAAACGACCAGAAATTACTATTAAAGAATAAATGAAACCCAAAACGAACAGAAATTAAATAAACAATCATAGCAAAAAACATACATAAAGTAATAATATAAATGAATAAATAGATCTTAAAGCGAGTAATGCTTAGATTGAATATGAAAATCAAGCTTAAAACGAAAACAAATGTTTTGCTATTAAAGTATAAACGAAACTTAAAACGAACAGAAATTAAATAACAATCAATGCGAACAAACATACAATATATATTAATGTAAATGAATAAATAAACCTTAAAACGAGTAAAACTTAAATTGAATATGCAAATCAAGTTTGAATCGAATAAAAATAGCTACAAACAAGAGTTTGGGTATCGCCTCACTGCAGAAGCCTAAAACCTACTGCGTCATTGGCGCTTTACTGAAAACGAATTATATCACAAATGTTTTCTTTTGTACTTAATATTGAAAATAAATATTAAAATTACCGTAAAATTTTGAACTGATTAGCTTTTAGCAATTAATATCATTATGCATCAAATATTCAGTTTAACTTATTAGTTCTTTTCAAGATTAGTCAAGACAAATATAGTTTCACTACAAACAAAATTTGAATACTGCCCCTTTCTTTAACTGTAAAAACCTAAAGCCTTCTGCGTCATTGGTGCTTCACTGAAAACGAATTACTCGTATATTACAAATTTATTATTTTCCAGTTCTTACAGCATTGAAAATGAAAATAAAATTACAGTGAAAAAAAAAAATCTTGAACTGATGGATCTCTCAACAATTAATATCATTATATATCTAATATTCAATTTGATTTTGTTTATACTTTCCAAGACTGTTCAAGACTCATATAGTTTTGCCATTTTTTTTTAACTCTGCCATTTTTTCTAACTAATCGTGTTGGTTTGTTATGAAAACATTCTATGGCTTCTAGGCATTTCTATTTGAGCGGAAAACTGCACCTCAAACTTTGTGGAACATGCATTTTCTTGCATGAAACACCAAAAATATAATAAAATGTCAAGTTTCGGATTGTTCCACTACTCGCAAACAAGTGCCATTGGTATTTTTGAATCCGTATGGTCAATTTAGGGGGTGGAGGGTAGGCTAATTCTCGTAGCAGCCCCATTCCGTCGTGGTATGATTCACATTTTCAACACCTGGCGTCTGGACTATCATATAATCTACCAAGCATACAACTATCCCAAATCAGTATCAATAAATAAATGAAACCCAAAACGAGCAAATATTAAAATAAATATTAGAGTCAAACTCAAAACGAGCATAAATTAATGTGAGTAGGGTTCAAAACCCCTATGCTTTCTAAAAGCCAGAATATAATTTGTACTTTACTGAAAAAAATTCAAATGAGTTTACTGAAAAAAATTTGCATTGTCAATTTAATATACATATGCTGATATATATTCCCTAAAATCTTAATTAATGAAAGAATTGTTTTCAGTAAAGCGCCAATGACGCAGTAGGTTTTAGGCTTCTGCAGTGAGGCGATACCCAAACTCTTGTTTGTAGTTATTTTTATTCGATTCAAACTTAATTTGCATATTCAATTTAAGTTTCACTCGTTTTAAGATTTATTTATTCATTTACATTAATATATATTGTATGTTTGTTCGCATTGATTGTTATTTAATTTCTGTTCGTTTTAAGTTTCATTTATACTTTAATAGCAAAATATTTGTTTTCGTTTTAAGCTTGATTTTCATATTCAATCTATGCATTACTCGCTTTAAGATCTATTTATTGATTTAAATTATTACTTGTTGTATGTTTTTTGCTATGATTGTTTATTTAATTTCTGTTCGTTTTGGGTTTCATTTATTCTTTAATAGTAATTTCTGGTCGTTTTGAGTTTGAATTTCAACAGGTATTTGTATCTGCTGAGCTTAAGTTTAAAATAGCCTTTACTTTTCTTTGAAAATCTTATTTTTCGGAAAAGTATTTTTAATTATTTATACAAATGTCCCCCTAATCTTATCAATAATTACCTTTTGCCCATTCTGGCTTCTGGGACTGTTGAGTCATAGTTTGATTGTTTGAGTTGAGCATTGACGGTTTGAAAAGATTGAGTTTTTATTTTTGTTCGTTCTCTATTTTCAATAATTCATCTCTGGAACAAGACTCTGCTCTTACGATTAATGGTTCCCAAATTCATGGATTTTTTGTTCCAGTAGCATTCTTCAAATCTCTTTCAATCAATCGGGATATCGCTAGAGAACCCTCAGATTTTTAATGATGGATCCATGTTGACCCACTTGAAATCTTGTGACTTCAAAGGCCTTGATATAAGAATGGGGGGAGCGGGAAGTCAATCAGTTTCATCTGAACCATTGGCACTTTCTGTTGCCAAGAATAGGGTTGAGCTAAAATAAAATACTGCACTAGCACTTTTATTCCTGGCACGCTCTTAGGACAACCTGTTTTTGCAAGTTCTTAGGCTGGCCAGAAGATTTATTAGAAAAAAGTTGTTTTTCATAAACCGTGGATTATTAACAATCCCTATATCCCTATCCCTATGAAATCACTGTATTGTTTCACTGTATTTCTTAAGAAATACAGTGAATTTCAAGGAAAGCCATAGTATTTCAGTGAAAATCGTAGGTTTTAATCACGTTGTTTAGCTGTTATCTTTTTTTTAATAAATCTATTTATTAAAAAAAAATTCTGGAGGGGGGGAGTACAAAAACTTCAAAAAACGCATAGAAAATTTGCTTATATTCATTTTTGTAATCAAATTGTATCACAATTTGTAATTCATTTTTGTATCACAAATTATAGTATTTGTTATTATTAAGAGACTTGACATAATCCTTAAAAGTTAATTTCATTACAGATTATAATACCACTTATGCAACATAGTATGTGATTCTTAACTGGTACAAAATACCTGAAAACCAATACAATTAATTGTACTTTTATTCCAATGACCTGTGGCATCTATTGGGGGTGGGGAGAGTGGGGGACAGGACAGGGTATGGAAATAATAGGAATAGTTGGAATCTTCACAGAGCGTAACCCTGGACAGGTTGGTTTCCCAGCTTCTAAAACTTGAACTTAATGACGCTACGTACACGATGACGTCATTGTCATAAAAAGATGGCAATAGTTAAAGTTGGTAATTTTTTATAAACGATTATAAACATACTGGTGTCAAGAGAACGAGCTAAACTAAAGAAAAACTGAGAAAAATATTAAAGCCAAGCAACCAAAGTATGTATAGCAGTTTTTGACAAAAAAACTGCATCTTCTCAAGTATAAGATCATATAACACATATACCCTCTTTTTCCAAGGGATATGACATCAAAGCTAATTGGTTCTGCTACCTTGTTCTCTAAAGTGTCAAGTGTACTTTTTAAATGACGCCACATATGGTAGAACACAACCATAGATTTACGTCGTTAAAAAATCATAATATAATAAAATAAAATGCGGTTGTCGACACGAAACTGCATCTTCACATACAAGATGATAAAACAAACGTATCTTTTGAAAAGTTATTTTTCTGGTGTGTGATGTCATACTCGAGTCATCCCGCTGCCTCAGTCTCATTTGCTTGTTCTTTACTTGATTCCAAATAAAAAAAAAACGAGGCTTTTTCCTGTGTGTGATTATAATTAATCACGGTCACAGCGATAGCTGCAGCCGAGTAAAAAATGAGACCACGGTTGTAAGTAACCAAAAATCAAAAAAGCTATAAAAAATAATAATTAAACACAGGATTTTTTCTTGTACAGTATAGAAATAGATAAATATGAGCAGTAGAAAACTGCAGTTTCATAGCGACGAGATTAATTACCCAACTTATACTCTCATCGCCTGGCATTTAGTGCTATAGGACCTGATCAACACATCAGGCACTATTATAACACATCAATAAGGAAGGGTATGTTTACATCAAATCTCTTAAGCCACCTGAGTTATACATATCAACTTCTATGTAAGTGCACTGAAACACCTTTGCTTGCCTTACCTCATCATTTGGTTTATGATGTTAACTTTTTACCCTAACCATACAGATGTGATAAATACTCATACCATTTTTTTATCTTTTTCAGAAAAGTATCGTATCACAAGCTCTTACGGAAACCACATACGGTGGCGTCCTTGACCATAAAAATCCCCTTATTTTATCCTTCAGTTAGTATAAAGATTCCCTTCTTCTATTTCCCACCCCCCCTCCCTTTTCCCCATCCATCATATTTTTATCTATTATTTTTTTTTTCTTGTCAGATTTTTTATTTAAATACTATTGAGTCGTAGCAACAAGCGCGATAGATCCGTGCACATCGCTCTTACAATCCATTCATCTTTTATTGTAATTTTTTAAAACCTATTCACAATCTTCAGCATCGTATCTCAATCTTCGCCTTATTTCATTTGAATCATATTTCATTTCATTTCATAAATTCATCTACCACGCTTTCAGCATCTGAGCACTTTTTATTTTTTGATCCATTTAGTACGGTCTTTAACTCCTTGCAATTTAAATCTTTCTTCACTTCAAATTGCCGAAAAAAGTTTCGTTATTTTCTATACTACGATCTATATTTATTATTACCACAACGCACAAAGCACTCACGTACTTTAATTAAAATGACCTAATGTACTGCAAGGATGTGATTAAAATGATATATTAGGATGTACGGTCATGCAAGAGAACATCCTCATTCCAGTTTTTGTTACGAACACTTGAGTGATGTTTCACTGTTTTATTCATTGTTTTATTTTAACTTTAACTTACTTTCTAAAATATAGGGGAGGGGGATAAATTTGTCATTTTTTAGATTTTTCAATGAAAACACCAAACTCTGGCTCACAGCTCTATTTTTTAAACAATAAAAAACTTTAGCGTAAAGAGCGAGACGTTAAGGAGGGGACAGCCCCTTTCATACACGGAATAATTTCTGTTCGTTTTAAGTTTTAATGTCGCTCCTTTCTTTCAGTTAAAAAAACTTGTTTTTTTTTATTTAATAACTACTAATAACTTATAACTACTGAATAACTACTAAGAATCTATTTTATTATTCTGGAAGTAATTTATTTTGAATAAAAGTATTGTGGATTACTCAAGGTGAAAATCTATTTGGATCCAAAATCATTATATCCAATATACGCTAATATTAATCAGACATATTTTTAGACAAATTGATATCAACAAACAAATTCTTTCATTTGAAACTAGTTTTTTTGCAAATTCTTTTTTCACCACAGATAATGCAGTGCTGCTCAGTAGTATTTTACGAATTCAGAGCAAAAATCATTTTAAGAGAAAGATTTGGATTTCATATAAATTTCTATGTTCATTTGAATCCAAAACGTAATTTTCACCTATATCTATGTAGGTGTATATTTTCACTATAGACCTGTTCTAGAGTTAGCATCATGAACAAATAACAAGATCTGCAACTAGAAGGAATATCGGCTAAAAGAATATAGCCTACTGCTATCTACTATTTTATAAGAAATAACCTGGTAACATCGGGCTGGTATGTTTATTCGGTTTTGTAGAAGCTGTTCAGCTGTAAAAGCAATTAGAGCTTTCTGTAACCTTTAGATTAACTGGCTTTATTGAAAACTAAGCTTTCCGAGAAGATATCAGGGAGTTAAATTTATATTATGTCGTAAAACTTGTTGATCTCATGGCCGGTAAAAGACTATTTATAGCTTTGTGAATTATTTATTATATTCTGCAGGATTCTTCTTAAGGGTTTCTCTGCTTCGAATCCAGCTTTATTGCATCGGTTTTGCGCTTACAGTAAAGTGCTAGTTTGTCAGAATTCTGTAAATAGGGGGAACTATCACGATTTACGAGCCAGTTTTTTGCAAAGTGGAAATTTCTTTGTTTAAAGTTTCAACTTCTTTATTTATTTTCTTCTGAAAAAACTTTGTTTTTTATATTAAGTTTTCTGCGTTTTTAAGGTTCTAAAAATATAGACAACAAACTCTAAAAAGATCTTTTCCAACTTAGGCAAAAGAACCAAAGAAGTCAGTATGATATTTACTAGAATAGGACACTAAATAGAGGTTAAATTTCGCATCTCTCTTAAACTTTCTATATTATCTTTGGTATCTTTGAGTTGTAAATAAACACTTCAATTATTTATGAAATGTTGTCTTATATGAAGTGTACACAAATATTAGAAACACGAAGGAAATTAGAGGAATTGAAGACATATAGTTAAAATACTTTACGAAAAATCGCATTATTATTAATTCAATATTTCTGCCACAATGCAGCAAAGTTTTGAAATTCTCATCGAAAAATTTACTTTCTTAATTTCTGCTTCTTTGACTTTAACATTTTAGGAGGACTGATCACTAGAAATGGAAAGGTACTTGAAAGAGAATATGTACTGAATAAATTTCCTTGTCTAAGATTCAAAATAAAATAAATTTCAACGCGGCCACACAAAACAGCTATTACCGCTAGATTACAAAGCTTATTACTTATTACTAGACTACAAGTTTCTTATATATATTTTTTTTTAATCACCCGTTTATTACACGCTAGAAATTTAAGACAAATAGAAAACTTAGACTTTAAAGTTTTATAACTACTCGATGCAGCTTTTTAGCATGTTCTGAACAATAAATTTACAATAAGCACGCTGAAATGATCAACGGCTTTGAATTGAGCTTCTAAACATCTCTCTACGATGTTGCAGTTGCCTGCTAGTTCCAGGGACGTCAATGTGGGGGGGGGGAAGGGGTGCATGTGCCCTTCTTGTCTTATTAACGCCTAGGTTAAATAAAATGCCTTTCTTTGGAGTATTTTCATTGCAAAATATCTGTTTTAGTATTTTCAAAAAAAAAAAATGAAAAAACAACAAATTTGCCCCCTTCTAGACACTAAAAATACATTTTGCCTCCCCTCACTACATTTCTATGAACTGACACAAGTACCCTAACCTGTAATTAGCCTAGCCATTAGAACTACCCAAGTTCTGTTAGTCAGCAGAAGATTTATGAAAAATAATAAGGGGGCTAGGAGGGGAAGTATGAAAGAGTTGCCTTTCCAATCCAGAAATGGCACAAAAAGTGCACTATTTGGGTGCCACATGTCACTATATCATAGCTTAATCAAGTCGGATTATGAAATGCAATTAGATATAATATTAGCTTTCAAATCAGCCTCTAAACGGCTCTCTATCACGTTTCAATGCCCCGCTAGTAGTGACGAAAAAAAAAAACTGCAAAAAATAGAACATCAGTGCAACCTATGCATAAAAGTGAATTTCCTTGCTGCTTAGGGCTTGATAATATTCAGAGTATTTGGGGATATTTTGGTAATATTACGTTAGCACAACGCTATGTGCTTGTAATAATCAATATATAACATATGGCAATGTCAAGCATTTGATAATGCATGGAGCATTTGGTAATACCTTGGTAATATAAGCTTTAATGGAGCCATTTTCAGAATGCAGCTAACAACTTTTAACAACTGTTGCAAAAATATTTGCAATCAAGTTCCCATATTCTTTTTATCCGTGGCTATCCAAAATTGCCAAGTTTATTGAGCTCATTCAAAACGAAATTCTACTAAAATCAAGATTGAACTTTTGAACTAACACAGTAAAACATATTTCAATGTTCATTTACATGTCAAAATTATCTGATACCCACATTTTTTAGTTACAAAAATTAAACAAGAAAAACGGGTTTTAATTTCTATAAAGCAGTGAATACAAAACACTTAATTAAGCAAAAATACTCCGAATATTTCGGCCCCACATCCGGGAGCCTTTCTCAACGGAAAAACAAAAAAAAATTCTTACATCAACATAAAAAACATACTAAACAAACAAGTTAGTTTTGAAGTCGGGCATTGGAAGTTTTAAATTTGCACTTTTTGGGTATCAAATTTTCCAAGATTCCACACAAGGACCATTCCCTGTTTGCAAGGCTTAAGTTCAATGTGATTTGACCCAATTCACAAATTAGTATTAGTTGAACCTACACGTTAGTAAATCACGCTGGGAATATGCCTTAAAGAGACCTAGCTATGTTGTTATAGAGCAGTACCATCTTTTTTCGTGTCTTAAAAAAACCTTTTCTTGATATATTTTTATCATGGGACTTAAAGCGAAGAAATCACATTTTCAATTTCACTTCGTTATATGGTAGTTTAATATTTATTGTGAACGGGGCTGAATTCCAGTCATCTCTGTCATGTTGCGTAATACCTTTTTTTATTCGTTTTTACCACGGTACTTAATGGGCTGAAATTGTCTTTTCAATTTATTATGGGCACATCAAATTTTATTTTGCAAACTTGATTGGATTTCATTGATCTCTGTTTTGTTGCACAAAACAGTCAGTACGATTCTATTATTTTCATTCTTCTTAAGAGGGTGTAATAATATTTTAAAGTATTATTAAAAGATTTTACGATCCCGGTATCGAATGTCCCTGTCTTTTCGAACAGTTTGTGTGCAGTAAAGTCAGTTAAATGTAAGTGGCCTAGTCCAAGAAATTAAACGGAAAAGGGTCGTTTCATTTTATGCTGTAATGCAAGTAAAAAGTCTAATTCTCTCTTTCGAGTTTTTAAAATTGAGATGAGAATAATCCATAAATTATTCATTTTTGATGAAAATATCATGGGTCTGATATTAATCTGGCCATTATCTAAAAACAACGAATTCTACAAGAAATAAAAGGAGTTTGAGTGGAAATACTTCTATAGCTGAACAAATGGACTAATTACAGACAAGGAGAAACTCCAAAATGTTGAACCATTGCGATAGAACATTCAATGGCATAAAGAACCTTCTTTCTTTCTATTGGACATTTTGAATAAAAGGTCTCAACAGATTGACATGAGTGTAAGTGAAAATTGCAAGGATTCAAAATATACACAGGCCAAGGAGGGAGGGGGGCTAAACATCTGTTCATCTTCTTGCTCCATAAAAAAATCGGAGTGCATTAAACCCTAACATCGCAGTTATGACGAAAACACTATAGGCGAGTCACATTAAACTCCCTTCAACCTCCTGTTGGTGGGTCAAATTACCCACAGCCTATTTTACTAATTGAATTAATTAATTTACAACAGACTAATTTACACTTCATCGAATGCACCAGGCAACGGACTAGAAAGTTTGTTTAGCACTTTTTGTTTTGAATTGAGTGTTCCAAAATCTTTTTTTTACTGGTCTTGAAGAGACAACTCTAGTCTATATCAGTGTTGCGATATTAATTAGTTAAGTACTTTACCTAGCACAAGAAAAATCAACTTAGCAAATAAAAAAAAAGTTTCAAACAATATAAAAAAAACTGTACTTTCACTTGTTTATTTGACTATTATATTTGTTAATAACTCCTCAAGTAAAATAGGATTTAAAGTTAATCCATTTGGTAGAGGCATAGTCCAGGTGGTAATTTAACCTGACATCAACTCTTTAGCTTTTATAGAAAGTGAAAAGAGGGACGTGTCTTTACTGACAAATATGTCAAGTAACAAACAAATAACAAACAAATCAAGTAAAAAACAATTAACAAGCTAAGTCAACATAAATTTGTTTACTTGGTACTATATACAAAACTTGATCATTTTACCCTTAAAAAGAAAAAAATATGACTATTTTTTTAGATTTTAATTACTTTTTCTCTTTTTCGAGGCTTTTTTTTACATTTATTTTTTCGAGAAAAACGGGCGAGTTTTGATTGAACACATTTTAAAACATTTTGAATAATAATCTACAAATCACTTTAACACAAACACCATATTTTTGTTGCTACAAAATTAGCATACCACTTAAAAATCAGTGGCGTAATTGCATCAAAATCCTGGGTGGGCCAAATTTGGAGCCAATTTTCCCAAATCAAGTGAAAATGACAGTGAAAAGGGAAAAACGAGCCATAGGGTAGGCTACCATAAGGGCAAAGATACTAAAGAAAACTGACATGTTTCTCTGAATGCTTGAATTATGCAGGCTTATCTTATTTTTGACAAGTTTTTATGCAGAAACAAAATTTCGGCTGGGGGGTGGGGGCAAAATGAGGCTGGGGGGAGGCAAAATGAGGTCTGGAGGGGGCAGTTTCCCTCCTGCCCCACAGAAAATTATGCCCTTGATAAAAATGACATTGACCATACCAACAACCCAAAAAGAAAATGGAATTTTATTCTAAGGGCTACTGGACCAGAAAAATTTCAACGGCAAATCGAAATGACACGAGCCTAACCTAACCAAAATTCCAACTAAATATTTAATTAAAAATAGATATAATGTAATTTATCACCGAGCCAAGGCTAATTGTCTGGTCCGGATATTGTCTCATTTTTGCGATACAAGTATCTGATCAATCGTTGACCTGTTTGGGCGGAAACCGGCCTGATATTCTGGAATCACAGTTGAAGATATAGCTCTTATACGCTCCAGCATTACTCTAGTGAGTATTTTAGCGGCGTGGCTCGTAAGGCTTATAGGCCTGTAGTTATCACAGATTGCTTTCGAGCCTTCCTTATGGATTGGAACTATCGTGGCTTCACACCATAAGGAAGGGAAGTGACCTTCTTCCCAAGCAACAGTAGCAATTTTTAGGTATAGGTCAACAAGGGGATCGCAATTTACTTTTAATAACTCTGGTTGGATTCCATCTGGGCCAGCGGCTTTGTTTGTCCTTAAACCCTTGATAGCCGATTCTCTCTCAGAATGAAGTGGGGGTGGGCTTGGGTCTGCGGTGATTACGGGAAGGCTGTTAAGCACCGATGGGTCTGGGTAGATTGTTGAGTTTAATTTGCTCTCAAAGTGTTCTTTTTCCTTCTGGTTCGGATCCCGTCTGTAGTTTGAATCTGTTTACCATCTTCATCGAGGAGGGTACAGGCTTTCAGTCCCTTTTCTTAGTTAATTCCTGCACTCCCCTTTACATGAAGTGAGTGTCACCTTTCTTGAATACCATTTCGTATTGCTCACATTGTTCCCTTCTATATGAGCGATGAGCACGGCGAATGGCTTTCTCTACCACACGTTTCAATCATTTTTACATATCCTCACTTTCTCTTTCTAGTTCGTTTGTGTGGTTGTGTTTTTGTTCGCATAATGAAATTATCTTATCAGTGATTTAAGGTTTTTTGTCCACTTGTTGGACTGCCATGGTCGACTGGGTGACATCGTATATAACCAGTGAGCTACTCTTCACAAATTTATCGATGTCATCCTTTGATGGAGTTAGTGGGGATGTAGAGAGGAGTTCAGGAAATTCTCTCGGAAAGAGTAGCGGTGTAGTTTTGTCTGATAATTTGGTCTTTTAAGAGGTCTACTCTGAATCTGGGGGGCTTTTTGGAGAGTTTCGTGGCCACTTTTAGAAGTAGTTTAAGTCATAACAAGTGAGTGGTTGCAATCGAAATCGCCGCCAGCCTAAGTGACTTTGTTTGTGACGAAAGATTTGCAGTGTCAAGATACGAGGATATAATCTATTAGATTCTGAGTCCTTCCATCTGGGGAGGTCCAGGTTGTTTTACGGCTCTGTGTTTGAAGAATGTGTTAGTGATAACAAGATCACTATCTCGGCAAAATTTGATTAGGCACTCACCTCTTTTGTTCAGCTGGCCATGGCAAAATTTACCCATCACGTCCTCGTTGTCAGAAGGGTTGTCACCGACAATGGGGTTTAAGTCCCCGATGACCAATGCTATATCTTTTTTTGGAACGGAGTCCACTAGACACTGAAGTTGGAATCTTCATGGTCTCTGCTAGAGTCGGGTGTATTAACTTGGATGATTGTGATATTCGCTGGTAAGCCTTTCAGGCGGATCATGATGAGACGTTCTGAGATCATGATCAGACGTTCTGAGAGTGTTGCTGCGATTAGTGGTCTCCTAGCCTTACAGAAGAGTAGGAAGCCAACTCTTTGCCGGTGTTTCCAACCAGTGCGTCCTGATAGTAAAAGAGTAGCGTCATCAAGTTTTTCTTCACCGGTGACTGGGAGGTGGGTTTCGGACAGGCCGACTACATCCCAGTTGTAACGGTTTATCTCTCTCACGAGGAGTTCCTTTTTACCTTGTTTTTCAAGTGTTCTGATGTTGAGGTTACAAATTGATAGAGTCGATTTAGGTGATGTAAAGGCCTCCAAGGGTAAAGTTGTCAAAGTTGAGGTATTCGTGCGATTTGCGGTTGTCGTATCGTCGGCTGCCCTGGACGCGATAGATCTAAACGCATGGCCATCGTCGGTTTACTCGGACGCGATAGCACTGGTTCTCATATTCATTTGTTTGCTCATAATAATGATACAAGTGAAAAAAGGGTTTCTTGGCTGACGTCAGGACAGTGGTAAGCCACTTCTCTTCGACTATATCTCCTACGGATAATGCGCCCTTATGGCATCCTGCATCACCAACAATTTACCCATTGCTGTGGGAAGTGGATTGTGAGTGTTGGGACGTGTCCACATGCCGGGGGGCCCTTCCCAGTGCACACCAGGGGGGCCAAACTCCTCCTCCACCTGTATTTATGCCCCCCAGATGAGGGTGTTCCAGTTATATTTCAAAACCCCCAGAAACTGGGCCCCCCTTTGGCACGTGCCTCCCATCTCCATGGAGGTATCCTACATATCTGTAGGACGTTCCCCTATCTGTCACCTAGGGACGCACTGAGTGGCCTGAAACAGGCCCCTGCTGAAAAGGTAACTTACTAGGTACTCAGGAGTTATCACATAGGAGCCACATATAGTAGCTTGGCGATTGCTTTAAAATATTCGATAAAAAAACCTAGATTCCACTGAAAAATACCTTTTTTACTCTGTGAGAAAATCCCAAGATTTTGACTTCTTCTATGCAAAAATTAGTCTACTCCTAAATCCCTATGTGAGCTTTGTGTCACTCATAACATAAAGTCTTAGAATCAGAATCAGAATCATCAGAATCATTTATTAATATAAAAGCTTTCGTAGTCAGGGTTTAAATCCCGACTAAATCGCGCTATTATTTACAAAGTAAACAAAGACAAAAAAAAAAAAAAAATTAATACACATGTCACTTATTGTAGACAGAAACATAAAAAGGCACAAACGAATTGCTGAAGCGATTAGTGCGACACTTGGGCTGGGCTAGCTTTGTTGCTTTTGATCTTGTAGTTACTTTTTTTGTCAGCATTGGGGGTAATATATTTCTGTGTTTATCACTTGTCAGAAGAAACTGGCCAAATTTACAGATAAGTTGAAAACGGCGATCGTGGAATGACGGCAAATTTAGTTGAGACAGTGCTGATTCGTAATCGGTGTACTGATCAGACAGTATGGCCTTCACCGCTCTTTTCTGGACTGATTCGAGTACTTCGCTCATATAGGCAGTGTTCTGAACCTGTGGACCCCATACAGGGCACGCATACTCTAATATCGGGCGAATATATGTCAGGTAGGCTGTTTTCAATTGCGGCACTGAAAAACCAAATCTTCGCATCAGTAAAAGGGTACGCATGGCACAGTTCGCCTTTTTCACTACCTCTTGGACGTGGAGGCTAAACGAACAGTCAACGCTGAACGTAACACCGAGAATAACTGCCGACGATACGCTTTGGTATGGTGGATGGGGGGCACTGAAAATTCCTTTTGAGAGGGTTAAATCGAAGAATTGTGGTTTTCGTTTCGTTGATTTGGAGGCTGTTTTCAGAACACTGGTCTCTAAAGTTGTCGATAAATGATTCACTGAACTGGGGAACGGTTTGAGACTTCTCAATGAGGTATTTTAAGAGGGTGGAAAGGTCATTAACGAATTTGAACCGTTCGTCAAAATCTGCAAGGACGAAGTTGATCACTGCCAAGAACAACAAGGCAGCGAGTTTAGTGCCTTGTGGGGCACCACACGTAAGGCCAGACCAATCCGAATCAGAATCACCCGGGTAGAGACCATATACACTCTGTAGTCGGTCGCGTAAGAAATCTATTATTAATAAGAGAATATGTCTGCAAGCTCCCATAACCTTCAGATTGTTCACTGCAGTATAATGGCGTATCAAGTCGAAGGCTTTTCTATAGTCGGCTAGGAGGAGATCTACAATTGTGCCTCCTTGGTCAAGCCATTCAACAATAAGGTGATACAGACGCACAAAATAAACAGTTGTACTACTACCTTTCAAGCACCCGTATTGGTATGGATCAAGAGAGCCCTGGACTTGTGACATAAGTTCACGGTATATAAATGATTCCGCTACCTTAGAGAGGTTCGGAACTATCGAAATTGGGCGGAGTTGGTCGCAAGATTTCGGGTTTTTCACTTTTGGAATGACGCGCACATAAGCTCTCTTCCAAACACTGGGGAACACTTGTTCGCGAAAACACTGGTTAATAATAGAGCTGAGTGGCTTTGCGAGAAAGATGGAGAACTCGCGTAACAACTTGACAGGGAGTTCACCAGGGTAAGACGCACAGTTTACTTTCAGTTTCTGAAGTTCCTTAAAGACGGCATATTCAGATACTTCACATATCTCATCAGTCCCGGTGTCAGCAATGATACTCTCAATTTCTGAGTTTGTGATTGATGGGTATGTGGTGCATATGCCGGAGAAAAAATTGTTCACTTCAGTAGCTGATGTCTGTGTGCCGTCATCTTTGAGTAGTCTCAGGTCCTTTGGCGTTGATTTCCCTGCAAGGGTTTTGACCAAGGAGTGCCATTTGTGAGGGACAGTGTGCAGTAATGGCGTTATTTTCTCTTTTACATACTGTCTTTGGGCTAGTCTGTTTAACTTCACAATTCTGTTACGCAGATGTCAGGAAGTCTTTTAATGTCTTAGATTTCATTCATAATACTTACCATTCTATCCTATCCAATAGCTTATCCTATAAATTCCTATTTTAACCCAGAGTTCAGATAGGAAGCTGGCAGTAGAGCAGCTTCTGTCAGCTGCTCTGCCAGTGGGAGTTACTGGGTTGTCCATTTGTGTCTGAACTTTCTGAACTCAGGAAGGTTCAAAATCTGATTTAACCAGATTCATCAGTTTTTGTCCAGTGCTGTTCTCTTTGACGTCTCTTCCTGAGCCGAGGGCCTCAGCTGGAATGATTTTGGCAAGGCAGGCACTTCAATGGCTTCCGTAAGAGGTGGCCCAACCATTTCAGTCGGCGTTTTTGACCGTGAGGGCAGCATTTCTCTTGATGCTGCAAATTCGTCGTATATTCACTCTTGATACGTGGTCATGCAGATGCATTCCAAATATATTCCGCAGACAGGAATGCTCGAACACCTTCAGTGCAGTTTCGTGCAGCTGATTCACAGACCCAGTTTCGTATCCGTAAAGAAGGATGACTCGAACCAAAGCCAGGTAGACTCGGACTTTAGTGCGTACACTAATTTCGCACCGGTTCTACAATGGTTTCCTGAGGAAAGCAAAGACCGTCTGCACTTCCTGCAACCGCTGTTGGATAGCGGCGTCTTAAGATCCATCAATAGCAACCCCGAAGCCAAGGTATGTGAAGCTGTCGGCCTTGCCCAACTTTACCTGGTTTACATTTAACAAAACAGGATTAGCGTGGTATATTCTATAAATTTTGTCTTCCCTGTACTGACTTTCAGGCCAATGAGATTTGTCTATGTCACCCCTAACAAAATACTAACAGTCTCAATAAAGCCCAAAATTATGGCCAGCGCGGAGGTAAAACGTAACTAATTTTACAACAAATTTCGTGTTGATAAGAATTATGCGCAATTTCCATGTTTTGGAATGTAAACTTTTTAAACTTAAAAAAAAACTTTTTCACATGAGGGCCAAATGGTCCGCGTAGCGCAGGTAATTGACCTCCTGATTTTCTGTCTTTAGCCGGGAGTGCAATGGGTGGTTTGTGGCGAATCATCCGAAAATAGAAACTACTTATTCCAAAATTACAAATAAAAATTTCAGAGGTTATATTCAGATGTTCTCTGTTCATTTTGTGGTCCTTCTTTTAGGAACTGTGCACTGAAGAAGTGAAATCCGTAGCTAAACTAATAAGAAAGAGACACAACCGAGTCTATGAAGATGTCTTATTATCTGCAGTTAAAGTGGTTGACGTTGGAGCACAATATCCAGAGCCTATGAAGGGAGCCGCTCCATCTCTCAGAATAATCAAAGACACTTATGTTCTTGCGATCTGCTCTTTGAGTTTCTTAGTTTTACGATAATGTATAAAGGAAGTACTAGTTAGGTTTGCACACTCAAACTGTGATCCATAAAATTAGCGTAATTTGCTACTGTATTTTGTTGTTGTGTTGTTTTTATTGATATTCATTTAATTTTTGCAATTGTAGATAGGACTGTGGAAGAGTTGTAGTTTATTTGTTTAAACCATGGGTACTATTCTCTCCCAATTTACGCTGGTAATTCAAAATCCATTCATATTACATTGTTTGTAAGGCAGAGTTTGTCAGCCTTACATTCGTAAACTCAGTCTCGTCTGTTGATAAGTTCAATCCGATTTTACTTATCTTACTTGGTTTTTCAGATACTTTTAAATAAAAAATTTTTAAACTGAGAAATCGGAAAAAATGAGCACGATAACAAGGCAGGAGCCCCTATGGGAGGGTAGGGGGACTGTCTTAAATAGACTAACAGAACACTAATGAAACGTGGAAAAATTTAGCATGAAGGATGAAAGTATCGTCGTACGTCACTGTAAATACACGGAAAATATTTCCGAGAATAGACTTAAAAACATAATACTGGAAAGAGACTTAAAAACACAGTGCCCCATTAAGCCTGCTTCTTTACCGGTAACATTGTCGCTCACGAGGACTTCTACCCTTTTGATAATCTCGAAGAATGCAAAATGCAAGAAGTACCTAAACTGGACTTACACTCTGACATTCTTTGATAACACGAGATGTCAGCTTACTTTACCAAAAATTACTAAATTGTTTTATTGTGACAAAATCGACGTAGAATTAAAAAAGGGACGTCTAAATTCCAATTAGAGCTCTACTGGGATAGGTAGGTCCTTCAAAAGAGAGACCGAAGAAAAATCGTTTTTTACTCCCCTGTAAATATCGTCTTGTGAATTACCGAAACCAATTGTCCAACCTTTATAACTAAAATTATTTTTTTACTTATTACTTCAGTGTAGAGCCAGAGGCATCAATTAGGAGGGGGGAGGTGATATTTAGGTTTCAATTTTTTTGTACTTTCATTGAAAATTACATTTTCCTAACATTCTCATTGAACCAATTGAAAGAAACAATAAAACTACTCCTCCCTCCCCATATTTTCATGAATCGATGCCACTGCGTAGACTAGAGGCTTCTATAACGGAGAGAAGTATCTATATAATTTATATTTAATATATATTCTATGATACAGTGTCACTGAGTTATAGCTAGATATATGAATTTAAAAAATAATTTAATATCCATTGATATTTTAAATGGAAATCCCCCTGCGGGATATCCACAGGGGGATCCTGCGGATCCCCCTGCGCAGGATAACCCCCCCCCCCCTGTAAGTGTAAAAAATTATATGCAAACATGCAGTTTTCAGTTATTTAATAGGTTAAAAAAATCTTTTCTCTAGTTAACCTGCTCTCACATAGACCAAAATCGTAGATATTTACTTTTTGCTAGGAACTACTTCTGCTACGGGCATTCCAGCTGGCATTTAAGTTTCGAAGTAATAATTAAACTAAGTCATAGTTGAAGCAATAAGCTGAAATTCAAACACTAATTGACCTGTATCTCTCACTATAGACGTCGCGGCTTGTGTTGGTCGCGACAAATGGGTTAAATAACAAGGAGTAAAATCTTAAGTCATTGCTAATCCAGTTCACAGCGCACTACACTGTCATAGGCACAATTAACGTTTTGGGATGGAGACGAAGATTTGGCAATTGTCCATATAGAGCAGGGGTGTCGTTTGGGAGGGGCAAGAGGGGGCAGTTGCCCCCCCCCCATTAATGGGGATAAAAAATTATTATTTAGCCCATGCTCCTTTAATATCCAACAGTAGACCCCTCTTGCCCCCCCCCCCCCCGATGAAAATGTTGTAGATTCGCTCCTGACAAAGACAGCACACAAATTCCGAAATTTTCAGGCTCAACTGAAGAAGTTTATCATTTTCAATATAGGTTGCATTTGAAGAGCTCCAGATTCTTGGGAGAGAAGGAGAACAATATGCTGTTTATCAAGTTTTAAATTATATATTTGTTTTTCTGTAATTTTTTGGAGATCTTAGTTGAAGGGATTGGCTTGTTTCTTTCTTGAGATTAGTTCTTTTCATCACATGCTTTGCATAAATTCAAGCATAAACCTTTAATTCAGATTCAAATATTCTTTTAACGAAAGGGGTTAGAGGCTTTCTTGAAATTCCAAAAAGGGCCCTTCGCAGCTTGAGAGCGAAATTACCCTGTTCGGTGAAAAGTCAAGATTTTGCAGATGTTCTGACATTCAGCATATTGTTTCCTCTCTTTTGATTGATCTATGTGGAATTCTGTATAAATCTGTTGCCTAACAACAAATAATTCAGTTTTGTCCAAATCGTCACGCCAGTACTTTCCTGAGAGCGAGAATATCCGACCTCTCTTATATGCTCCGCGGCCAACAACAACAAAAAAAATAAGCTGATACAATTATTTAACTGGACACTGGAGCGTCTAACAAGGAGCGTTAAAATATTTTATCGCGTTTATTAAATTTTACCCTAGGTTCACAAAGAAGCGAAATTCACTCATCACCGCAATTTAATTGCCAATTTTGACGATTTTAATTGCTTTGTCAATAATTTTTGCAACATAACAGCAACAGCATTTGAATACATAATTAGTTTTAAAAATAATTTTACTGAGACGCTGATTATGGCTGCCAGGTTCAACAAAGCTATTTAAGAAAAAAGGGAAAAGAGAGAGAAAAAGACACTTTTGGTCCTGAAAGTATACAGGTAAAACGGCATCGTGAACCACGCCAACCATGCTCTTTCAACTTTGAAGATTTTCCCAATAAATACTGTGCGATTTGAAAATCATGTGTAAACAAACCGGCAATTAAAATTGCTCATTGATTCGACTGACAAAAATTGTCTGTCGCTGCAATTTTTTTTCTATAAGCACCAAAAATTTGGCAATTCCGTTCTCAGGTTTGAGCCTAATAATACGTTAAAACAATCTTTAAAATGGACGACACTTTGCTTAAATGACCGAATTTTCGAAAATAAAAAAAAAGCTTGAAACCAACAGATGCTTCAGTTTGAACTGAGTGTCAGTTTAAGCATTTGATAGGGAACTACTGATAACTAATATTAGCTGCTGGGACTGACGGCAATATATATTCTTAAAACCGTGTAATAATAATAATAATAAAGAGGATTCTTATTTGGTAACAAAGTGTGGAATATGCCTAAGTGCTTAATAAAATGTTTTCCTGATTCTCCCTATGGTTGGTCGAAACTTTGGCTTAAAAAAGAATTGGGCTATTCTAATTCTCGCCAAAAATTACATTTTCGGCGAGAATTTCCATTTTTTTCGAAAGAATACTCTCTCCCCCCCCCCCTGGTGTGCAAGTCCGTTTTTGCCCCCCCCTCATAAACAGAATAATTTATGTTCGTTTGAAGATTTTAGGTGAAACCCCACAGCCTCGATACCCGTGAAAAAGTAGCTCAGTATAAAATGAAAGTGTATTACTTTCAATCTTGATAGAATTTTCTATTTCATTTTTGTTGTTGGGTTCTTGTTTTGCAAAATTAGAATTATAGGTAATTGCACAATAGGCTAATATTTTGAACATGTTGAGCCTATATATCGTGCCTTTATTATATTCAAATTTGTTGATTTTAATTTCGAAATAAAATGTTCTGTATTTATGGTTCTGACGTTATCGTCTATTTTTCTTTTGACAAGAGTTGCTGAAGACGTAGATGTTCAATGGACAGAGTAAAACATTCACTACATTTATTAAAGGTGTCCAATGGCTTTCTGCGCTATTCTTAGGGCTAGAATGTCCCACATGTTGAAGCTTAGATCAACCGAGCGTAAAAGGTCTATATATAAAATTTTTGTTATATTAGTTAGTAGATTATATTCAAAATCAATGTTACCTAACCATCCATTAAAACTACTATAGAAAACAAAATGTCCGCCCCCATATCTTATGTCCGTTCATGTCTGATAGCCGTAATTTCCCAAGATTTTTCTTTTGGCTGTCTCAAGATTATGGAAATTGTGGGACGGTACCAGCCTCTCGTCAGTGTTGCCACATTGAGCGCGAAAATAAATATGCAAAACCAATTCGCTAAATTTGACAACACTTTTCGTCCGCTAAAACTCGAACATTATCGATCTGTCAATTTCCAGTCGATGAATAACTGTACATCGAGGTCTTTTATTAAGCCCCTAGACATCAATGTCTAGACATAATCCTTATCTACCAACCATAATTTGCTTCCTTTTTTATATGGAGCCCCTATTATTCCAAATTAATTATGGCTAGAAATTGATGTCTAGCCGAACGCACGTGTGAACGGGGCTTTAAAAGAAATCCGGATTTTCCTTAACTTTTCAATATTAATATAGTTGTGTATTAATTGTGATTTAATTATTCATGTGCTTGGTACATTAACAACGAAGTTTTATACAATAAGAATGAATTCCTGTCCAAAATTATCTCATTTGCAGTCAACCAACACAAGAAGCTGAACACAGCTAAAAATCAGCTCAAAACATAAAAAACAACTCAGTCAACTTAACGTGCGCGTACCAACAGTTTTCGGAAAAAAAAACACAAACCACCGTTATAATCAATAATTTACCGGGGGTCCAAACGACTCGGATTTACTGACGATATTGGCGTCGAAGCTTCTGGACGCAACGATATAGCTGATGAAACCGGGGGAAAGTCAGTGATGATGGCACTCTATGCCATGTTTTCAGAGTTAGTCATCCATATTATAATGGTCATTATAGGGAAATTATATAGTCTAAAGTAGGTGAAACAATAATTGATAAATCGTCCTTCAATTTATATTTAACCACGTGATGTAGGGGGAGGGACTTCAATTTGTAAAAAAAAACCCGATAGTCATTGAAAAACGAATAAACTAAACGTTGAAACATATAATTCCGTGAATTTATTTGATATACCTTTTTTTTTACCAAGAGTGAGTAAATGGGGAGTAAAGGAGACTAATACCGTCTTTTGAAGACATAGTTCCTCTGTAGACTGGCATCCACTGGTTTCGAAAGAAAGAGTGGAGTTACGCCAGACATGTGTTACATATTAATAATTCTAGAACACCCCAAGTTAACATTCTTTTGGCTACCCACCACCGCGGAAGACCTAAAAATACATTCCGTGTATGTACAATGCGACACTTTCATACTTCTTTTAACCAGAGTAGGAACACAACATCAAAGTCGCAAGCTTTGGTGACGACAAGAGATTCTTCTTGGACGCCTATGGAAACCCAGGAGAATCTAAGGACCAAGGTAATTAATTGGGGAACGCAGACTGCGGGAATGACGTTGCTTTTGTTAATTTTTAAATATAAGTTTATATACATACAAAAGTATTACAAAAGAAAGTACTAAAAGTATTACAAAAGTGTTTTATCACAAAAGTAAATACTTGGATTTCAGTAACAAAAGAGTCCAACACTGAATCGGGAAAAAAAAATCATTTTACTACCTATCATATACTACTTTCATCCAGGAATTAAGCTTCATCAAATGGTTCTTTGATCAATGGTTCTTCGGCTTTTCTGCTCATTAGAATGCTTACAAATTTGTAAAGTATTTTTCCTTAAATGATGCAAATGGTTTTCTACTATGACTGGGAGTATCTGTTAAATTCGTGTTCTTTAGTTTTTAAAACTGTCGGGCCGGTACACAGAAGTTTATTTTAGGTTGGTGAATTTCCAGAGCTCAAAGTCAAAATCTTTCACATACAAAAGTGAAATTTAAGCTTCAAATTACTCAAAACGGGAAGAGAGGAGATGGGAGGGGGGCTCAACCAGAAAATCAGGCACGGTAAACAGCGTAGATCCTCCACGTACACAAACTCCTTATCTTTTTAATAGACCTATTTAATAGACCATATTTGAATTGTACTAGCACAACACAGTTAAAACCTCAAACGAAATGAAAAACATAATACAACATAAATAAAAAAAGTATGTATTATTAAAGCCAACTCTATCACGATACAAAATTCCAAGTAAAAATAAAATTAATTAAATAAAGAGAAATCATAGCTCATTCAATAGAGAATGTTTGTTTTGATCTAGAAAACGCGTAATTTCTTCTTTAAAATTATTACTATTATCTACGGAAGAAATATAACAGTCTACAAATATATTTGAGACACCATCACCATTCACAGGCACAGAGGAGTCTTTCAGAGATAGCAAAACGTAATCAAAATAATCCGAGTATTCGCTTGGCCAATTTAACTTTGGTTTTAACGAGCCAACAGTGTCTAAGATTTGGTCAGTCAATTCGGCGTTCAATCCGGCGTTTAATCCTTTGTAAGATTTAAATGCTCCTTTGACATGAAGCATTAAATCAGCTCGATCGAAAGATTTCATACGGTCATCGAGGTCATTCATAAGACTAAATCTTGACAGCGTTTCAACTTCGTCTGCAGTAAGGCGCGTTGACTTCATGTCTAAAGACGATCCAGGATTTTGATATTGCAATACTGCCTCAATACAGCATTTCAACAATGACAAAAATTGTAGCCAAAGTTTATCATTACTCTTTTGGATCGGTGTAAGTATACTAGAGCCATCTTTCTCAGCATGGACTAGATTGAGCTTTTCGCCATCTTCAAATTTAACTTCAAAACTTCGCCTTTCCCAATATAATTACTTTCTTCAGTACTTTCTAAAGAAAATCCACCTTCTGTAAGAACCTAAAATAAAAATATAAGTGATTATGAAACAGAAGAACGATTATAAAAAAGAGAAAGTCCAGAAAAAAAGTAAGTCCAGAAAAAGTGAAAGGAAGTGAAGTCAGTTCATCTAGTCAGCTTTTGGACAGTCACGAAAACCTCGAAAATTGATCACGTCCCTAGGGTAGAAGTGGATGGACTGATAATCGGAAACCCACAAGAATTGCACGAGGAAAAGGAAGCATAGGAGAAATCCTAAAAATGTCTAGATTGGAAGAGGACACAGAGTCGAAGACCGTAATTGCATACGGTCTATATCGCGTACTTGCCTGATAATAAAGGCGAATATTCGCTTAAAAAAGCATGCTTTGGAAACATGAATAAAAATGTACCGGGTAAACTACATACCTTCCACTTTCATTGACGCATCATGAAGCAAAAGTTGCCTAGCAAAAAGACATTGCCAAATGTCATTGATGTATCTGTCAAATAACGTTAACTCGATGCATGTCGAGTGTACACAATAATTTGGCTGTAGAAAAATCAAAACAGCTTACACTAGAGTAGCGAAAGTGGTAACAATATACATATACACATGAAAATATATAGTTTTAGAATTCGTTTAGAAACATACTAAAATCTAAAACCAAAATTCCGCAAAAGTTGAAAAGTTGTCTGTATTATACATACATAATTTATATGCCCTATTTTTCATCAAAAATGCAGTTTTTGCAATAGCATAATAAAAGAGAATTCTGACCATCTTAGTTCAATCGAATATATTCTTAATTCAATTCGAATAAATATTAAACCAAAATGAAAGGATAAACTTTAGTGAGAAGGATTTGCCTGTTTTTTTATTGCACAACATATTAAATCCTGGTTGAATGTTTGACACTGTTGGACGTAAGACCTCTTCAACATTTTTTACTGATGAACGATATTCGGGTTTGATATGTGTTAAACCTCAGAAAGTAACTTCACATAAATAAGTGGTGTTGAATGGCAGAAGAATATATAATGCCATATCTGCGATTGTGGGGAATTAAGTTCTAATTCTGTCTCATCCAGAATTCGGTCAAGCGCTTTTTTGGAAATTGTAGTTTTAAGTTTGAATCTCTCGAAAGCTCAGCAACGTGAATTTTAAGTGGCATGTGATCAATCTCAGTTAAATCAATACAAAACGGATTTTGAATCCAAGCTACTTTTTTTTAGATCAATATTTAATATAAAAATATATACGGAACTACGTGTCTAGCGCTTTTAAGTGATCTACCATAATTTTTGCAATAAAAGTTTTACTATGATTTTTCCGGATTATAAAATTTTCGATAGTCTACTGGAGAATATTTCGAACGATTATTTTTCTATCCTATCTTTCCCAATTTTAATCTTTTTAAATAGAACTTTCAATTTTATCATTAGAAGTAAATATACCACAATTCTTTTCTTGAAGAGAGAAGTTGAGATTGTTTAATTTCGCAAAGATATCCGACAAATAAAACAGCTTGGATAGCCATAAGTCGTTTTGAAGAAAAGCAGCAAGTTCACATTTTCGTTCGGTTAACAATATTTCAGTTCTTTTCACAATAATAATCTTCTTAAACTATGACCTCTTAACAACCATCTTACTTTTGCATGTAATAATAAAGTTGTATAGACGGAATCCACATCCTTACAAAGATTTGAAAATAAGTGACTGTTAAGGGCATGGCTCTTAACAAAATTTATAATCTTAACAGCATTCTGAAGCACATCGTTCAATTATGGTGCTTATTTTTTTGCTGCAAAGTGCTTCTCGGTAAATAAGGCAGTCAGTAAAAGTTACATGGTCATAATGAGTAGCTTGAAAAAACGATTTAAAACCAATATTTTTGCTCGCCGTCGCTCTTGCACCATCTGTGAAGATTCCCCAGCAATTTTTCTATTCTAGACCTTCAGTCTTTAAAAATTCATCAACTTTACAATATGTGTCGTTTCCTGTAGTATGTTATAAATATTTGACTTTAATATTTAAATATTTGGCTTTGAAATCTCTTGCGATCCCATGATTTTGCTACATGACCCCATTTGGGGTCGCGACCCATAGTTTAGGAAGGCTTGCTTTAAACCAATCAAAGTTGTTTATAAAAGACGAAGCAAATTATGATTCGTGAATAATCATTATGCCTGGACACTGATGTCCAGAATAGAATGCTATTGAACTGGACTTTAGATTTATATATACATCAATCAAACTAAAGCTAGGTAGCGCAAAAAAATCTGCTCATATAATACTTCGTACGTAATTTTGTACGTAAGGAAATGCTAGGCCCCGTTTTTGGAACGTCTGGTTACAGTAGTCCATTTGCTTAGGCCCATGTTTAACTTTAGATTTTCTAGTCTTTAGGACTTTAGATTTTCTAGGATTTTCTAGGACTTTAGATTTTCTAGTCTTTAGGACTTTAGATTTTCTAGGATTTTCTAGGACTTTAGATTTTCTAGTCTTTAAAAGAGAAAAATATCCTTGTTTTATAGTTTATGTTAAGCAAAAACTACAGCTCTTCCTAAAATTTGATATTTCCAAGTGAAAATATGCAACTTAATAAAATACAAAAAAAAATTAAACTAAGTAACACAACAAAAGAGCTGTATCTCTCTTATATACAACCAAAAATCACTGAAAAAGAATCTATCACAAATAAAGATAAATGCTATTTTGCCGCAACGGAGAAACGATATATTTTTTTTCAACCCTGATCCTAAACAGAAAAGTGAACCGAAAAGTCACTCAAAGGAGATTTTTCATCGAGCAACGTGAGATTCAACTCCACCAAGAATCCAGATTTACGCTAATAAGAAAGGTTAACGTACCTCATTGTTATTTTCTAGATTCTTAGCCAGTTCTGTTGTAGCCTGATTTATTAAGAGCTTCCCATCAGAAGATTCTAACACTTTTTCATCTTTTACAGTCGTTTCCTGCTTCTGTGAAGAAATGTCCTGCAGGCTTCCAGACAAAGTAACTTCTAACTTACCCTCTAAAATATAAAATAATATAATAACAACAGCAATAACATAATGGTACTGCAAAATTCCAGCCAACACAACTCCTAGCTTTCCCGACATAATAATAATATATAAATGCATTAAAAAAAAGAGCAGTCAAAACAAAATTCTTGAAGAGTTTTGATTACGATTATATATTTCACAACGATGTATGTCATCGGAAAAAAAAAAAGAAAAAAAAGTTAACTAGAAAGCAAATTACCGTGCTTAAGTGTAAAAATATGAGCTTAATATTTTAAATATGGGGGCCAAAGGACGAACCTACTACAGCTTTTCTGAGGTTTGCAGTCATTCTATAATGAATATTTATCATGCTGTAGCGGTAGAGGCTCTTCAGGACATAAAACTCATGACCGGTATCTATTCTTCCTAATCTTGCACAGAATTTGCTACAACTGAATAAGCCTGGAGATTTATTCTTGAGCACAAAAATGGATTGATATTTAGATATGGATGTTTGAATTTGATGATGATCAACTTAGACAATCTAAAACTAAATGTGCGTCTAATATGCGCGTCTAAAATCATCACTTGATGCTCTTTTCCTTTTTTTGCGTCGAGTCCGTTTTGACAATAGAAATACCACAATTTTACGTGGGACCTTGCCTATTTGCTCCTGTAGCTGTAAGCAAAATTTATCTGAGTCGCTAGCATCTCCGCCAGTCGGTTCTACAGGGGCGTATACTACTATAACTGATACCCTGAACTCTTTAGTCAAAAAATAAGCAACTTGCATTCTATTATTAATACCTTCCCAGGCTAAACAAGACTTGGCAGCTTCCTTATTCACCATGAGCCGTACTCCCTGTCTATGCACCCCATCCTTCTTGCCTGAGTAAATATATTCTCTATCACCTAATTTCATACTTCCTACCCCTGGGATAGGAGTTTCTGCAACTCCTAACAATTCGAAGCATCTAAATTCGTGAGTCAAAATGCCAATACGATAGTTTTTTTTTAACGTCGTAACGTCCAAGTTGTAATTTCGTATTTCTTAAATCACTACAATTACTATGGCTTCAGGAAAAACAATGGTCAAAGAACCAGTGCAGGGCTGACAAGGTCCACCCGAACGCCACTATGAGGCCACGCAAGCAGGATTTTTCTGTCGGGGATAGGAACTTATGACGGAGCGGAGACCCCAAACCGTCAGATAACACCGGAACAGCTCCATTTTTTTATACCCAGTCTATCCTCGTCAAGGCTATTATGAAATAGCCCTAACATTAATCTAGTGTTTGTTTAAATCCTGATAAAATTCCTTAAATGGAAGTATTTCGCTTCTTTTTCATTTGTTTTATCCTTCCCCAAAATTATTACTCATTACTACTCACTATTATTAATCATTATAATTTAATTACCATAACATTGTTATTAAATTATTGCATTAGATTCATAATTACATTACATTACTGTTTAAATGAAATCTTTTAAATATGTACTACCAGTGGCTTAAGCACCTTGTTAATAATTTAGTCTTTATTAATCTTTTTTATTATCACACATTATTTTTAAACGCGCGTCCTCAATGATCAGTATACATTGCCAGTTACAAGTTGGCTACCAAAAGTTCCAATAATGCTATTGAGTCTGACAAATAATTTGTAATTTTCTAGGATTTTTGCAGAGTTTTAGTAAAGTCAAAAAGAAAATTTAGGCAGACAAATATCCTCCCATGAGAAGATCTAAAGGTACAACATTTTGTAATTTTTGGAAAAACATATGAAGTTAGAGGGGCATACACGATTAAGAGTTTAATTTCTGTTTGTTTTAGCATTCATCTATTGATCTATAGCAGGGGGGTTATAAATGTTATCTTTATTATATATATATATATATATATATATATATATATATATATAATATATATATATATATATATATAATATATATATATATATATATATATATATATATATATATATATATATATATATATATATATATATATATATATATATATATATATATATATATATAATATATATATATATATATATATATATATATATATATATATATATATATATATATATATATATATATATATATATATATATATATATGTGTGTGTGTCCCCAGGTGGCGATAAGGGAACGCCCCACAGATATGTAGGGTACCTCCATAGGAGGCATGGACCAAGGGGAGACCTTGTCCCTGGGGGTCCATTATAGAAACTGGGGCACCCTCGCCCGGGGTCATAAATACAGGCAGAGAAGGCCCCTCAAATGTACACTCAAAAGGGCCCACTGGTTTGTCCATAAGTCCCATGAGTTACAAGCCTTCTCCCAGTAATAGGTTAAATTGCATGGTGATGCAGAAAACCATCGCGGGAGGACCCTCTATAGGAGGACAACTGCGGCAGGGCGTAAGATCCAGATCTATGGACAACGGCCTATGCAAAGGGCTGCCTCGACCCTTTCGGGGTACCTGCAAGACTGGGGACCTTGCGGTCAGCTCTATTCACACTTGAGGAGTGGCGCCTCTTGAGGAAATTATAGCCTAGTAAACGACACAGCATTCCAACGGAATTCTGACTAATGGACAATTCTTCTGGGCTTGGTATGTTTTGACAGGCGTCTTCGGGCTGAAAAACATCTTCCTAGCTAATTTATCTATTATGGGCTGCCTCCTCGTAGTAGCATAATATTTGCAGGCATGAATACATAATGAGTCGGAGGTAATAGGCTTAAGATTGTCTGTGCAGGATTTCGACTCTTGTTGATAGAAGAGCATCGCCAAGTGCTCAAAACCATGTTGTGACCAAGATGGGCCTAAGATTTCACAAAGCCTCCATTCATGGAGGTCCCAGGGACTTCTTGTTGTCCGGTTCTAAGCCACCTTAAGCACTTCGGTGTAGACTTGAGAAGATATGCGATTCCCATCCTGCACTGGTATCCGGGATCATTGCTTCTCCTGAGGCGAAAATAATTTCAATGATTTAAAGAACATGAAAATTGGAACTCGGAATGTTACGAAGTTAAAAAAATGACTATCGTATCGACATTTTGACTAACGAATTCAGACGATTCGAACTGGATTTATTAGGAGTTTCAGAAACTCGTATCCCAGGGGTAGGAAGCATGAAATTAGGTGATATAGAATTTGTTTACTCAGGCAGGAAGGATGGGGTACATAGACAGGGAGTAGGGCTCATGATGAATAAGGAAGCTGCTAAGTCTTGTTTAGGCTGGGAAGGTATTAATAATAGAATACTAATTGCTCATTTTATGAATAAAAAGTTCAGAGTATCAGTTATAGTAGTATACGCCCCTGTAGAACCGACTGACGGAGACACTAGTGACTCAGATAAATTTTGCTTACAGCTATAGCAACAAATAGACAGGGTCCCAGGTAGAAATATGATGGTTTTACTGGAAGATTTTAACGCCCAGGTCGGTAGAAATAGGGATAGAGGGTATCCAAGCCTAGGTAAATTTGGTGAAGGAAAAGAAAACAGTAATGGACACAGACTTTTGCAATTTTGTAGGTTAACTATCTAGTTATAACCAATACGGTGTTTGGTCATAAGCCCCAGTCCCTTGAGTTTCCAAACACGACTTGCATAAGAAGTATTATGCTGAAATAAAAAATACTACGTACCACTAACTAGATCTTTTATTTTCTCGGCGTCCACAGCAAGTACGAAAACAGACGGGATAATTACATCGTCTTTTCCATCTCCTGACATTGAAAACAGTGTTGCCGGCCGTTGCACAGATTCAGCATTGTCATAATCTCCAACTATTACCCCAACAGCACCAAAAGCCTGAGCCTGCCTCACCTGAACAAATGAAACTAGGTAAAGAAAAAGGAAAATGTTTAATTATCGGCTATAGTGTCAGGTGTCCATAAAGCATTTCTCTTATTGCCAGGGGCAATAACAGAGACGTTGCAAAACAGACAAAAAAAACTTAAAAATACAACAGTATGCCTGGTGGACTCGTCCTTGTTCGCAAGGGATGGACTTAGGGTTTCCACGGTCGATCGTTAAAACAAGTCCACGGGGAGATTTATTTGTCCACGGGAATTGATGCAAAAGAGACGTTGTGATCTTGTATCAGATGCTTGAAATCAAACCGATTTTACATTGCAGATTTAAATCAGGTATTTTGAGGTTATAGTATCCACAAAACTGAAAATATCAACAAATTAGTAGTACTACTACTAACAACTCATTGGAGTCCCAAACCACCTGAGGGCAGCCAAACTGCATATACTCCTCCCCATATTAATCAGTTCAAAGCTTCACTCTTTACTCCCTTCATGATGCTTGGATTTCTTTTAAATCTTTTCTTATAACCTCCACCTCCCCATTCTGGGAGGATATGCACACTCACAAATGAATGACCAAAATGAATTTACCAAATTCGGAAGACATAAATTGTCTAAAGCAAGCCACCGATAACGAAACAACGATCATTCATGACTCAATATTCTCAACATCTTCTATCACACTGTTTAAAAGTTCCTCATTGCTATTACCGGTGATTCGGCCTCGAGAACCTTAAAACCTCTGTCGTCAAACTTAATTCTTTCTGAAAACATAGTTGACTACCACATTATTGACTATTCTTAAGGATAGTCTATATACCTACAGATATATTCTGTTGAGAAGACAAATATTCAACAATAGATGACATCTAAAAACACGAAAAAGAAGAAAAGGAAGATAAGTTTTGAAATACTTCACCATACCGTACTAGATAGTCATATTAGAGACATAAACGCCTTTCGCCAACTTTAGTATGATTTCTTTCCTTAATTATATTGTCGTTCTAAAAACTTATCTCATTTTTTCCCTGTAAACTGACACCTCTCCTAGGACCCATAGGACCAATGAGTAAGGGTTAAAATAGCCTTAGCAAATGACACGAATAAGCAGCCTTACACCATAAAAAAAACGAGACCTTGGTCGACAATAATTAAACTCCCCACGGAGCTGATTAATAAACCGACAGATATCAACATTCAACTAGTGTAATCGCCAATCACCTTCCCGTCAAATGCCCTTCCCAGCGCAATTCTTGGAAAGGCTTCCTACGCGTTTTCAAACAAAAACTTAAAAACGCATCAAGAATTTGTTATATTCATTTTTATTACGTTTTTACGAGTCAGAAAAACATTTCAGAGGAGGGGGGGGGAGGGTTAAACACACACCCCTGGATACGGCCTTGCCACTAAGCAAATTTCAATGGCGGAAAGACTTTAGGAACTACAGGTATATCCTTAAGTTCCTAATTATTAGATCAGAACTAAATATTCCTAAATACTATCCTTTATATCAGTCGCAAACTCTAGCTGGGCAATGCCTTTAACATTCAAGCGTTTTTTAAGGTTGGCCGTTGGATAAACCATTAGTTAAAGTCGTCCAAATTTCATTAAAAGCTTCGAATGCAATTGCATCGTTCATTCATAAAGTCAGATCTCTTCTGGAGGATGGGCAAAGTTCTAAAAGAAGGAGGATGTTTAGTAAAATATTGCTTTTAAGATGTGTTCAGAACCGTTTTTAATCGCCTTTTTTGAAGGTCAAGTCCCAATTAAAAAAAAAAAAAAAAAAAAAAAAAAAAAAAAAAAAAAAAAAAAAAAAAAAAAAAAAAAAAAAAAAAAAAAACATTCCAGGTTTCAAAATTTTCTCACCAAAAATTGCTGAGAAAATTTAATCGCAAGAACTTCACCATTATACTCTGCCATGGAAGATTTCGCAACAGCTCCTGCTGCAAATTTTTTTGGTGGAGCAGTCCTGCACAGAAAAATTTGCAAGGTCCTAGTTTCAACCAGGAATAGGGTTTTTATTTCTTAGAAAAGGCTTTTATTTTCCGTCTATCACAACAGGGATACCATTTTCTTATGTATCTTTTTCTCTTTTTGTTAATCGATAAACTAGATTTTTAAAACACCGATTAAAGCATAAAATAAAAAATTAAGAATTTGGAAAATATTCTTGTAGCTACATCAAAAATATCAACAGAATTGATCATTCTAATCTGTCAAAAAAGCTTTAAAAAAAGGAATTATTTTGCATGTTGACAAATGGTCCACGTAACGCAAAGTACCGCTCTCATGATTCTAGGCCTTCGACCAGGATTGCTTTGCGTTGTTCGGGGCAAACCATTCGACAAACACCCAACAAAGCTTTAAGATTCAATTAAACCAAACTTCAGCAGCATTTCATGAGGCAGGCAACTCTTGAAGCAATGATTCCGGTAAATTTTGCTTAGGTTCTCCAGCAAGCAGAATTTCCGTCCCACACTATGGCCACAATAACAATAAATCGCAATTCTTCAATTCTAAAATCAAAAATTATCAACAGTGGATAAATTCCTGACAACACTGATATAAACTAAAACATTTTAAAATACATTATAGCTCTTCAAAATACCTTGTCTATGAACATGCATTGACCTCTTAATACGAAAACGATTTTATTTTTCATCGCATGGCCATTTGTAAACGTTTGGCATCCTTCCAAGGGATCTGCAATTAAAACCTCTCCGTTGACCTAGAATAGGAAACGATTTTACATTTAAAAAAGAAATGGACCTGTTTATTTATCTTTTTTTTTGCAACGGATTTGGAATCAAAGGGGGCAGTAAAACTCTCGTAGACTCGGAGTATGCAGATGATTTTACAGTCCTATATGAAGATAATAGGGAAACATGAATTTTTGGGGGGATTGGGAGTTCAGTGTGCAAGAATAGGTTTAAAAATTGATGTTGAGAAGACTAAGTCGCTTAGACTGGTAAAAAGTAAAGATGAAAAGGTGACGTAGGGTAACGAGAAGATCGATCAGTTGGATAGTTTCACCCACCTTGGCAGTATAATTAATAGATATGGTAGATTCAGTAGAGAAGAAAGATGTAGAATATCCAAGGCCGAGGGTGTTTTTTTCACAATTGAAAGACGTTTGGAAGAATAAGAAGATAAGCCTGTGAACAAAGATTAGAATATTGGAAGTTGCAGTAATGAAATCGGTTATCAAAATGTGGGCGCTTCGGAAGACGGGGAAGGTTTTTTAGATGTTTACCAGAGGAAATACCTACAGATAGTTTTGGCTGCCCGTTTGGCTGACCGTATTTCTAACAACCAGCTGTACGATACATGTGGCTTTAAGCAACTTTCAAGGGCTATAATGAGAAAAAGGTTGAGATGTCTAGGATAAGTTGTGCAGATGAAGGATGGAAGATTGCCAAAGATTGTCCTTTTCGGCCATCCATGTAGGACCAAAAGAAAGGGGGGTCGTCCCCGAAGGAGACAGGGTCGTAAGGGAGTGTTTAAAAGAAATTAGAACTTAATAGGAGGGGTAAAGAGAGAAACTTTGAATAGATTGGGACGGAGGAAAGTTCGCAGCTATACTGGCCTCAGGCGGCTTAGTGCTACAGGAAGTTGCTAGTAGTAGCAGTAGTCTATTATAGGGTTAGTGAGTGCGAGATTCCTTTAAGCTCCTTGTAAAAATACATCAGTGTTTTTTTCCGAGGAAGTGCATTAGTAGTTGAAGTTTCCCTTTTTTTGGGTCGTCCCAAACACGCTAATATGCGCCGGGACCTATTTTGATACTTTTAGTATTATATACAGTTTTTTTTAGCATTATATGGATGTTTTAGTGATTGCAGTTTTGTTTGTTAATATTACATGGAGATTTCTATGTTGTGTTTTTTTGTGACCCCTTTGTTAATAATAATCCACCCCCCCACAACTCGTTTTTGTTACGTAGTCGAGACCAGACGCTAAACTACCTTTTAAGTAATTAAAAAGTGGCTTAATTACTTTTTGTTTATTTTAAAATTATTTTAATTTGTTAAAAGTGTTGGGTGCAAAAATGGATGCCATTGCACTGTATAATAACGGGAACAGTATGTACACCTTTTACTCTTTCCTTTTCTTTTGCTTACTATATGCAAGCAAAATTCAATATTTCAAAAATTCAATATTTAAGAAAGCATTGTCCGAGAAACGAGTATTTAACGTATTTACGACAGAGTAGCAAGTAAACAAAACAAAAAGTAAAAGCAGAACACATACAAATTATGATTAAAGAAAACTGAACAGAAACATCAAGAAAAAGACAAAATATCTCAAAACATAAGAATGGCTTAAATTATTAAGTGCTGGCTGGCAGCTTCCAAAATCTAGCAAAAACGCATCTATTCCTCGCAAGGGCATCAATTGGACGGGGGAGGGATTAGGAGAACAATTTCCCCCGCTTTGCATTTTGAACAATACCCTTTTTTGTATCATCATTGAAGGATAAAAATTTTGCTTCCCCCTACATTTTTTTGAATCGGCGCCCCTAATTCCTTGATTTCAAAATGCCCACAATTTCAATTTTGGTCAGTGGCGTCAATTGACGAAATTTTAAAGAGGGGGGGGGATGTATTTTTCAAAATCCAGGGGAGAGATTCACCATTGCTTTAATTTTTTCAAGGAAAATACCAAAAAAATATATTTTTCAATGAAAATTCTCCACAGATAGACATTTTTCAAGATCGAGCGGAAAGATTGCAAATACATCTAAGGGGCATATGCCCCATACCCCCCTCCAATTGAAGCCACTGTCTCTTGTATTTAATTGGTTCTCAAGATACTTAGAGATTATACAGAGATTATACAGGACACTTAGAGAAGATATGAAAAAAACAAATCTTAATTTGGAAATTATATGACCTTGAAATATAAGCGTTGAAAATTTTGCGACCAACTGATTCAAACAGATATGTGCCTGTAGAGGCTTTTAAAAAAACATAGAAAACTAAGGGGGAAAGTGAAACTATCAGAGGCAACGCTGTAGCGTTGCCTATAGTAAAAGCCATACGGCTCCAATGTTTTATTATTATTTATCATTTTTTTTCCCAGAGGCACTTCATATGGAAGAGGTCATCGTAGAAGCTTCAAAGGGGGCTGATTCGATTGGAAATCGGGAGTTCTAGTGCCAATTTTATTAGTCAAAAATGATTGGAGGGCAACTAGCCCCCCCCCCACGCCCATCATTCCCCCAAACACATCCAATCAAAATTTTGAGATAGCCATTTTGTTCGGCGTAGTTGATTTCCAGATAGAAAATATATTTTTGAGGAGGATAATCCCCCACAACCCTCAGGGCAAGGGTTTTAAGTTATGCCCAGGGGGCATATAATGTTTTTATAGAAGGCGTTGTCGTAGAAACTTCAAAACAGGCTCATTCGATTGGAAATTAAAGTGCTAGTGCCCTTTTTAATAGTCGAAAGTGATTGGAGTGTAACTAGCCCTCCTCCCCCCCCCACGCCCATCATTTCCCCAAACACATCCAATAAAAATTTTCAGATAGTCATTTTGTTCAGCGTAGTTGATTTCCAGATAGAAAATATATTTTTGAGGAGGACACTCCCCCACAACCCTCAGGGCAAGGGTTTTAAGTTATGCCCTGGGGGCATATAAGGTTTTTATAGAAGGCGTTGTCGTACAAACTTCAAAACAGGCTCATTCGATTGGAAATTAAAGTGCTAGTGCCCTTTTTAATAGTCGAAAATGATTGGAGGGCAACTAGCCCCCCCCCCCATGCCGATCATTCCCCCAAACACATCCAATCAAAATTTTCAGATAGCCATTTTGTTCAGCGTAGTTGATTTCCAGATAGAAAATATATTTTTGAGGAGGATACTCCCCCACAACCCTCAGGGCAAGGGTTTTAAGTTATGTATTGTGGGCATATAAGGTTTTTTATAGAAGGCGTTGTCGTAGAAACTTCAAAACAGGCTCATTCGATTGGAAATTAAAGAGCTATTGCCCTTTTTAATAGTCGAAAGTGATTGGAGTGTAACTAGCCCCCCTCCCCCCCCCCACGCCCATCATTTCCCCAAACACATCCAATCAAAATTTTAGATAGCCATTTTGTTCAGCGTAGTTGATTTCCAAATAGAAAATATATTTTTGAGGAGGACACTCCCCCACAACCCTCAGGGTAAGGGTTTTAAGTTATGCCCTGGGGCATATAAGGGTTTTATAGAAGGCGTTGTCGTAGAAACTTCAAAACAGGCTCATTCGATTGGAAATTAAAGGGCTAGTGCCCTTTTTAATAGTCGAAAATGATTGGAGGGCAACTAGCCCCCCACGCCCATCATTCCCCCAAACACATCCAATCAAAATTTTGAGATAGCAATTTTGTTCAGCGTAGTTGATTTCCAGATTGAAAATATATTTTAGAGGAGGATACTCCCCAACAACCCTCAGGGCAAGGGTTTTAAGTTATGCCCTGGGGGCATATAAGGTTTTTATAGAAGGCGTTGTCGTAGAAACTTCAAAACAGGCTCATTCGATTGGAAATTAAAGGGCTAGTACCCTTTTTGATAGTCGAAAGTGATTGGAGTACAACTAGCCCCCCCCCCGACGCCCATCATTTCCCCAAACACATCCAATCAAAATTTTGAGATAGCCATTTTATTCAGCGTAGTTGATTTCCAGGTAGAAAATATGTTTTTGAGGAGGACACTCCCCCACAACCTTCAGGGCAAGGGTTTTAAGATATGACCTGGGGGCATATAAGGTTTTTATAGAAGGCGTTGTCGTAGAAACTTCAAAAAAAGGCTCATTCGATTGGAAATTCAAAGGGATAGTGCCCTTTTTAATAGTCGAAAGCGATTGGAGGGCAACTAGCACCCCCCCCCACGCCCATCATTCCCCCAATCACATCCAATCAAAATTTTGAAATAGCCATTTCATTCAGCATAGTTGATTTCCGGATAGAAAATATATTTTTGAGGAGGACAATCCCCCACAACCCTCAGGGCAAGGGTTTAAAGTTATGCCCTGGGGGCATATAAGGTCATTATAGAAGGCGGTGTCGTAGAAACTTCAAAAAAGGCTCATTCGATTGGAAATTCAAAGGGCTAGTGCCCTTTTTAATAGTCAAAAGTGATTTAGGGCAACTAACCCCCCTCTCACTCCCACATTTCCCCCAAACACATCCAATCAAAATTTTTAGACAGCCATTTTATTAAACGTAGTTTTAAGTTCTGGAAATTAGGTCTTTCAGTATGACAACTCCCCCACAGCCCTCAGGGCAAGAGTTGTAATTTAAGGATTCTCCGAATCCTTCCCATTATTTCTTATGGAAGGGATGCTTGTATAAACTTTGGAGAGGTCTCATTTGACTGAAAATTGAAAGTTCTTGTTCACTTTTTAAGAGTCAAAAGAGATTGGAGGGTGACTAGCCCCCCCCCCTCCTCCACGCCCTCAATGCATCAGGTAAAAATTTTGAGATAGACATTTTGTTAAAATAGTTCAAAGTTCTGATAACAAAAAACTCCGGTGTCGACACAGCCCACCAGGGCCCGGGGGTAGGCGTTGTAAGTTATGCCCTGCGGCATAACTTATTAAAGGGGGTTTTTAACTTATGGGAAGGGGTTTTGTACGGGAAGAACACATAGGAAATCTATTATAATTATCCTATTATAAGGTTAAAATACATACTCTGAGATAGATGTAAAATTACTTTTGCACACAAAATCCTATTAAGGTCAATTCCAAACAGTCGTGATCCCTTTGTGTCAGCAAGTGAAATGGTCTAAACCCCCTTATTGGAGCTATTTTTTCAATCCATTCATTGTTTTCAATCGCTGTCCACAAGTTATGCAAGCTGTCTATTGTTCATGTATAAGGTTTTTATCAAAGAGGTAATCGTATAGACTTTGAAAAAAGCCTCATTCGATTTAAATTGAAAGTTCTAGATCCGTTTTTTAAAGTCAAGAATAATCGGACGGTAAGCACCCCCCCCCCATGCCATAAAAACTTGACACTTTTTGCGATCAAAAACGAACAAAAATTAACTAAAAAAAACTGTCCGAAAAATAAGTTTTTCAAAGAAAAGTAAAGGCCATTTTAAACTTAAGCTCAGGAGATACAAATCCCTGTTAAAATTCAAACTCAAAACGACCAGAAATTACTATTAAAGAATAAATGAAACCCAAAACGAACAGAAATTAAATAAACAATCATAGCAAAAAACATACAACAAGTAATAATATAAATGAATAAATAGATCTTAAAGCGAGTAATGCTTAGATTGAATATGAAAATCAAGCTTAAAACGAAAACAAATGTTTTGCTATTAAAGTATAAATGAAACTTAAAACGAACAGAAATTAAATAACAATCAATGCGAACAAACATACAATATATATTAATGTAAATGAATAAATAAACCTTAAAACGAGTGAAACTTAAATTGAATATGCAAATCAAGTTTGAATCGAATAAAAATAAGCTACAAACAAGAGTTTGGGTATCGCCTCACTGCAGAAGCCTAAAACCTACTGCGTCATTGGCGCTTTACTGAAAACGAATTATATTACAAATGTTTTCTTTTGTACTTAATATTGAAAATAAATATTAAAATTACCGTAAAATTTTGAACTGATTAGCTTTTAGCAATTAATATCATTATGCATCAAATATTCAGTTTAACTTATTAGTTCTTTTCAAGATTAGTCAAGACAAATATAGTTTCACTACAAACAAAATTTGGATACTGCCCCTTTCTTTAACTGTAAAAACCTAAAGCCTTCTGCGTCATTGGTGCTTCACTGAAAACGAATTACTCGTATATTACAAATTTATTATTTTCCAGTTCTTACAGCATTGAAAATGAAAATAAAATTACAGTGAAAAAAAAAAATCTTGAACTGATGGATCTTTCAACAATTAATATCATTATATATCTAATATTCAATTTGATTTTGTTTATACTTTCCAAGACTGTTCAAGACTCATATAGTTTTGCCATTTTTTTTAACTCTGCCATTTTTTCTAACTAATCGTGTTGGTTTGTTATGAAAGCATTCTATGGCTTCTAGGCATTTCTATTTGAGCGGAAAACTGCACCTCAAACTTTGTGGAACATGCATTTTCTTGCATGAAACACCAAAATATAATAAAATGTCAAGTTTCGGATTGTTCCACTACTCGCAAACAAGTGCCATTGGTATTTTTGAATCCGCTATGGTCAATTTAGGGGGTGGAGGGTAGGCTAATTCTCGTAGCAGCCCCATTCCGTCGTGGTATGATTCACACTTTCAACACCTGGCGTCTGGACTATCATATAATCTACCAAGCATACAACTATCCCAAATCAGTATCAATAAATAAATGAAACCCAAAACGAGCAAATATTAAAATAAATATTAGAGTCAAACTCAAAACGAGCATAAATTAATATGAGTAGGGTTCAAAACCCCTAAGCTTTCTAAAAGCCAGAATATAATTTGTACTTTACTGAAAAAAAATTCAAATGAGTTTACTGAAAAAAATGTGCATTGTCAATTTAATATACATATGCTGATATATATTCCCTAAAATCTTAATTAATGAAAGAATTGTTTTCAGTAAAGCGCCAATGACGCAGTAGGTTTTAGGCTTCTGCAGTGAGGCAATACCCAAACTCTTGTTTGTAGTTATTTTTATTCGATTCAAACTTGATTTGCATATTCAATTTAAGTTTCACTCGTTTTAAGATTTATTTATTCATTTACATTAATATATATTGTATGTTTGTTCGCATTGATTGTTATTTAATTTCTGTTCGTTTTAAGTTTCATTTATACTTTAATAGCAAAACATTTGTTTTCGTTTTAAGCTTGATTTTCATATTCAATCTAAGCATTACTCGCTTTAAGATCTATTTATTCATTTATATTATTACTTGTTGTATGATTTTAGCTATGATTGTTTATTTAATTTCTGTTCGTTTTGGGTTTCATTTATTCTTTAATAGTAATTTCTGGTCATTTGGAGTTTGAATTTTAACAGGTATTTGTATCTCCTGAGCTTAAGTTTAAAATGGCCTTTACTTTTCTTTGGAAAACTTATTTTTCGGACAGTTTTTTTTTAATTAATATAGAAAAGGGACTACCTTATATCCGTTACCGAGTTGAGGACCAAATTGAGCGGGACCAGCTTTGAGGTGCACTGAGGACCCGTTCGCACTGAAATACACGATTTTCCCCTCTTGGTCTTCACTGACTTTACTTAATTCCACAGTTTCTTGCATGAACAATAGACCTTCTCTTGAGTCGTCAGGTGATTTAGCCTACGAAAAAGAGAAAAAATACATTGCAAATCTAATAAAATATGTCACCGGATTCGATAGTGACACAAATCGGCTAGTTTACTAAATCCCAATCTTAGTTGGTGTAGTGGCTTGTTTTAATTAACGAATAATGTGAATAAGCATCCATCATTTTGGGGCAATAAAGTAAATAAGGCGACTAGCACTACAGTTGTCATAAGTTATTTAGTTATTAGTCGAACAGTCAGTAAATATTCTAAAGCAGAGATGATCTTTTCTTACCGCCTTATAGGTGGTCTTAATCAGAGAATATAGGTAATAGACATCTGTCGTTTGGGCAATAACGCGAATAAGGGGAATAGCACCCCTTATGCGCCCCTAATCAAATAATGTTTTATTTTTCTTAGTGTTCAAACAATGCTCAGTCACAGGTCCAGAATGGATAATGGTTTGTAAGTAGAGTAGGGCGAGTAGAGCAAGACTTTTACAATCCCGGTTAAGAAAGAAAGTCGAGCTCTTGCAAAATTCATAAATAAAATTAGACACAGTTATTAGCAAGGTCCTTGGATTGCTTTAAATTCCCTTCAAAATTGCTTAAATTGCTTCACATAAGGTCTTGTGGAAGGGGCAACTCCTTTCATATACGTAATAACTTCTGTTCGTCTTAAGTTTTGATGTTGCTCGTTACTTTCAGTTGATAAAACTTGTTTTTTAATTTTATTTTTGATCGTTTTTAAATAATACCGGAAAATCCGGCTCATTTTTAATACGTATATTAGGGGGTTCGCCCCCTAGTCGATTCCTTGCTCTTTAAGCTAAAGTTCGAATTTTGTTCCAATTCTTTAAAAATGACCCCTTAATCACAAAGGCCGTTAATTAGAATAAATAGCTCTTACGAAAGTACTAAAAATCTTTGGCTTAAAGAGCCAGGTATTGACTAGGGGGTGAACCCAATTATATACGTTATATTATCTGTTCCTTTTTAGTTTTGATGTTGCTCCTTACTTTCAGTTGAAAAACTTGTTTTTTTTATTTACTTTCTGATCTTTTTCTTTAATAATCCTGGGAAATCTGGCGCCCCCTTCATAGCAATGTCCCTTTCCCCATGAAAACTTCCTTCATGAAAATATCCTCCCATATAACCCCCGACCCACCCACCCCCCACCTACCAGAAAAAATCCCCCTGGAAAAACGTCTGTATACGTCCCCCCTGAAAACCGGATTTGGCTTCCATTTCTCCAAAATTTTTGTCCGACACATAAAAACGTAACAAAAATGCATATAAAGAAATTTTTGATGCGCTTTTTCAACTTTCTTTGTACCCTCCCTCCCCCTGAAAGAAAATCCTGGATACACCCTTGCATTGTCATGCTGGATAATTTTGTACTGTGGGTGGCACTAGCAGTTTTGATTTGTATTAGACCTGTATGCACGTTTTACATGCCAAAGATTTGTCTCCTATTATTTTCCCATACTTTTTGAACCTACCCTGTAGTATAAATTATGCGAAATATTGATGGAGAGAGAATAACTATGGTTAAAATGTAAGTTTATGTTTGGGTTTGAGAGGCATTTCTTAGTGTTTGGGGATAAACTTGTGGATTCTAAACTTCTGCTGAACAGGGTGGAGTAAAACCAATTAGAGTCCAAAAGTGGCTAAGTAAGAATCACTAAACATAAGTACTCTGAACAGGTTGATATTAACAGGAGGATATAAGCTTGATCATTAATGTTCTGTTTAATGTTGTGTCAAAGTGGTTCATAAATTCCAATTCATTAAAAACTCTGAGTATAGCTGGAATTTCCCGCTATACTCATTAAATTAAAAGCAAGCTTACCTTGTTTTTTACGCTAAAGTTTTGACTTTTTGTCCTAATTCTTTAAGAATGATCCTGAAATACAATGGCCGTTTGATTAGAATAATGAGCTTTTTTTGAAAATTCTACAAAAAAAAAACACTTTAACGTAAAGAGCAAGGTCTTGGGGAGGAGGCAACCGCTTCCATATATGTAATAATTCCTGTTCGTTTTTAAATAATACCGGGAAATCCGGCTCTCTCTCCATGAAAAATCTAAAATCCCGTAAACAACAAGATTTGAAGGATCTGTAGATAGATCAAAATTTCAGTTGTAATCAAGCATCATTAAAAAAAAAAACTCCACATAATCTTGCAATTTGTGACACAAGTTTGTATGATTTTCACCAAATTTATTTCTATTCTGCGTTTTTATTTTCTAATGTAAAATTTTGCCATATACACCTTGATTTTTGACCAAATTTATTTTAGTAAATTAATTGGCTATTAAACTTAAATAGACTAATGAAATACATTATATATATCGAATAAGTGAAGATGAAAAGGTGACGTTGGGTAATGAAAGATTGATCAGGTGGGCAGCTTCACTTATCATGGTAGTATTATTAGTAAAGATGGTGGGAGCAGTGAAGATGTTAAAAATAGAATAGCCAAGGCTCAGGGTGTTTTTTCACAGTTAAAAAAAGTCTGGAAGAATAGGAAGATAAGTCTGCTAACCAAGATTAGAATATTAGAAGCTACAGTGATGACAGTGGTCAAATATGGCTCTGAAGCATGGACGCTTCGAAAAGCGGATGAAGATTTGCTAGATGGTTTCCAGAGAAATTGCTTAAGGATTGTTCTGGGTACCCGGCTGACTGACCGTATTTCAAACAATAGGCTATACAAAAAATGTGGTTCAATACCGCTCTCTAGGGCTATAATGAAAGAAAGGTTGAGGTGGTTAGGGCACGTTGTGCGGATGAAGGATGACAGATTGCCGAAGATTGTTCTTTTCGGCCAACCATCTAGGGCTAAACGGAAAGCAGGTCGTCCCCGTCTGGGGTGGGAGGACGTCATAAAGAAAGATTTAAAGGAAATGGGAACTTCGTGGGCGGGTGTAAAAAGGGAGGCTTTGAATAGATTGGGATGGAGGAGGATCGTGCGTAGCTGTGTTGGCCTCAGGCGGCTTGGTGCTGCGGTGAGTTGTTAGTAGTAGTAGTAGTAGATTAAAGACAAAAAAACTGGAATAATAAAAAAATTTATACTTCTTTAAAAGGTTTTTTCTCGTTAATCGTCATAAAGAGTGTTATCTTATCTAAAATAATTTGCAATTGTTAATGATGGTGGTGCAATGAGAGAAGGGAGGGACCTATTCAAGGTGATCCCTTATTCAACCCATCTTCTCTCTCTTAATGGCCTCAATTGGGGACAACAATCAACTCCTAGATTTTGGAAAAAGTCCAATTAAAAAAAAGTAATAAAACCGTGCTTCCCCTCTAAATCCCCCTTTTTGCGCCAGATTATTTCTCCATTCAGCGAAATCACCAGTGCCCCCTGTTTTATCTTATCTTATCTAAATCTTTTCTTACCTATTTGTTAAAAAAAAAAAAAAAACAGAGAATATTTACCCCTTCCCAGGTGCAAATCTCCAGCATTTTTATTAGGGGAGGAAGGGGTTCATATCCGGATAGTCAACGGGCATGGATTGTATAATATTTTTTCCAAATTATTGAAGGGCAACTGCCCCCCCCCAAACGACGCCCCAGCCCCTTCTCTGCATTTTCATAGAATGACGCCACTGCTCTCTGTAAGAAAATTACGAAACTTCAAAATTGGCAAGAGTTATTATTGTACATTCCATGAATCAATTAACCCCCTCCCTCTCCTATAGATCTATTCGGGTTTCAAAAATTACTTTTTCGAACAGACATTCATATGAAAATTTTTCCCAGGGAGGGGGGTAACTTCCACTAAAAAACTTGAAGCATAAGAATTTTATGAAAAAAACAGCTACAAGGGAAAATCTGGACATTTTCAGTGAACAAAGGCTCAAAACCTGCACCCCCTTCATACCTATGACAGAAACAGTTCCTTACGATAGAACAACTTACCAATTGAGGAGAGTGGAGTAGCTGTATCTTCCCATCAGATAGCGCAATGACAGTAATACCTATTTCTCTTAGCAATGTCAAATGGTCAGGGTTGTTGGGCTGAAATTAAAATAAATACATAAACAATAAGGAAGTAATTTAAATAAGTGTCAATAGGAAATAGAAACATTTTAAGCAAGGGAAATCAGTATTGGGTCATGAGATAACAAACAACTTTCTATTGGCTGAAAAAAGGAATGATCTTCGCCAATAGTGATTTATCGACAACAGTCAACCGAAGTTGATTTTTCTGTGTAGTAAGTGTTAAGCGTTAAGCGAGCATAGTAGAGAGAAGCGGAGTAAGGTTTCAAGTGGAATTATTTTCATATAAAAGAAAAGGTATGTAAATTTTCAGTTGTTTTTTTTACCAGCATTAAAACTGCCCAAATTTGTCTAAACTTGGCCAATTTCCACCATGTGTAAGCCTACATGGACAAGAGTATATGTTCTGAGTATTGAAAATGTAATCAGGTATAAAAAATAAAACTGTCTTTAAACCCTTTGTTATGATTTCTTTCCCTCCCATCCGGGGCGAACTCCTTTTTGTTTGGCCACAACTGACCGAAAACCACACTACTTGAAAATCGCTGATCCTTCATTTGTAAAACGGGTTATCTTGACCTTTCTTTAATTAAATCTCTAAAAAACAGAATTAAACCACGTTTTTCGTACGGCTTATTGCTTGATATACGATCCAGCCAAACAAATATATAAAAATATTAACAGTTAATATGATAAGTTAAGTAGGCTCCAGAACTATTAATGGCACAGAGGGCATCGAATCGAAATCTCAATTGCTGGACCTGTTTTTACAGGAACAGGTAGCAAGTCATTCGGCCAACCTTGCGGTAGCTAAAATCGAATCCCAGCCAGTATTTCCAAGCAGAGCATTAACCACTGTGCAATGTAGAGGCACAGTAAAAAACGGATGGAAATTGAGTATTTTAAAAGATAAGCATTAGATCTGTATTGTTGACATTCTAGTTTAGAGATTTCTGGATATCGTAAAAAGTAGTGCAGCTAAGTGAAAGAAGCTTTCAGAAATGAATTCAGGGCTAAAATTTATGATCGGGAGGCATTGCGAAGCTACTATGTCAGTCAGCCCTTTTCTTATTCCTAGGGCTTAGGAAATTGCATGCATGACAGGTATATTACCTATCTGAATTCTGACAAAAATGCAATGCCCTAATTTTGAGTTTTAAATCTCTTTTCCATGGTCTTTAGATTTTCAAAATCCAAATCTTTTTTTTTTCGGTAGAAGTTTTAAGTAATGTCAAGGTTTTTTTCTATATGTAGGAAACAGATTAACGAATTTTTAAAACCTTATAAGTTGGGATTGAGCAAAGGCAAGAGGCTAAAAACAAGTTTGTTGCACCTCGTTTGAGCCGAAGATCCATTTTGCTTTTACAACACAAATATTGTCAAAGGTTGCATATTTGGATCATCTCAAAGGGCATCTCTAGATACATTGCTGAGAGTTTTATTCACTTAACTACTTTCCAAAATAGTCAAAATCCCCTAAATTAGAATTCTATCCTTGTATTATACATGTTGGGAGCAAAAATATTGCGATAATTAAAAAAGGGTATGTGACATTTTTTGGCCCCATTGCGATTTATATTCAATCCAAATAAATTTAAAACGTTTGATCAGTTTGTTTGATTTGTTTTATGTACGATATCTTGTTTGGTTATAAAGGTATCTCAAAATATTTATTTTTTTCAAATCTGCTATAACCCATTTCTTCCTGGCGGATATTATTGTAATAAAGGTGTTGATAACAAAATGACTTCTTATTCATGAACACTTCAGATATCTTTGGTTCCGCCAAAAAGCTACTTTCTAAACGACGGGTGTTTTGAACTTTAATTTGGCGTATACCCAGGGACTCTTGGCCTATGCAATTGCATCTATCTAGATTTTTCGAAATACCGGTGGGTTTCATACACTTAACAGCGTTTTTTGTTCATTTGTTTTTAAAAATTGTGTCCCCTCCGCTGGAAGCCATAGTTATGTGTATGCCTTCTTTGGGCCCCATTTTTCCAGTCTCTTTCGCCTCCTGTTTCAAAAATTCCGTCTTGCTCTTTCCCTAGTCTCGGTATTTGTCCTATATTTTCCATATAGTTCATTTCGATTTGGGGTAGGCCTACTGGAGTTTAAAAACTTGCTCCTTCCTCTTTTCAAGACAGATTCCTCCATGAGGCGTCACCCACTTCCCACCACCTGGTGCACGGGCCACTGTGTATTCCACAACACCGCCACGCGTCGCATAGTTCTGTGTTACTGAGCCTAATGCATAATTTGGAGCTGTTGCCCATAGGGCTACACGGATAAGATAATCGCTGATCATACATTTTTTTGTGATCCCATGGCTGCGGGAGCTCATAGGGCAGTTTATTTCCCTCAGACCGAATTCAGCACTTAAGAAGGACACAAGAGTTATAAATCCGCAATAGAATATATCCCCTCCTGAATTACTACAATGATCTGTTTTATGGAATTTTTATTTATTATTATCAACAACTGAAGCCTACCTGTACGAAGAGAAGGCCCTAGGGGAGAGATTCTGATTTAAGCACTAGATTTCTATAAAGGTATCATTGGTTAACATTATCTCTAGTCCTATTTTATTCGGTCACAAATTGCTAGAGCCTTGCTTCTCTAGCACAATTCTAATTTCCTAACTTTTCTGTTTTTAAACTAAAACCTTGGTTCCAATTTGGAACACCGGATAAAGCAACAAGAAAAAAATGGACAAATGGAAATATCTACGCTCAAAATCTATCGATAAGACATGCATAATCCTGTGAGTTTGTTTTAACAGTGAGATGGAATTTCTAGGACTGGCTAGCGGGTGGAAACAAAGACATCGTTCATACAATCTGTTTTAACAAAAATTCTAATAAGGATAATCAAAACTGGGCTTTGTTTTATCTGTTTCATTTAATTTGCCTACTTTTTGTGGTATGACGAAGACCTCACCAGGGCTGCCACTCATTTTTTGTTGCCACTTTGGATGGCAAAATACTGGCACTTTCATATAAAGTGTCATTTTCCACAAATTTGCCGCTCACGCTGCTACCAACAAGCTTTTCAAATTGAAAATATTGGCCAATCCACTTGGGATCACCTCCGCGCGGTTTGCCGCATCTTTTAATTTTCAAACCTGAAAAGTCGGCTCTAATACCATCCATAAACTACAAAAAAGGAATATGATTTTACTTAGGCACTGCTGATACTCCGTTTGGCGCAGCAATTCCACTCTTGTCAACTTTCCGGCCCTCCCCTTGAAACCCGCTAAAGCGCATATGGCGCTTCTGTATAAAGTGGTAATTCGTCCCACAGATTACTTTTTTCTCAAAAATACCGCTTTTCCTAAAAAGCGTCAGAATAGTGACACGTTTCCCAAAAAGTGTCACAAGTGGCAATCCTGGACCTCACAAACATGTACTCCCCAAGAAAAAAAAATTCTGTGTCTATGCCTGTGCCAGTTCTGGGTCCCAAACAGATTTGTCAGTTATTTCTCTCCAATCCCCATTCAATGTGCATTTTACCTCCTAGTTTCGAAAATGTGGCCCTGAAGCAGGTAAACTAAATTCAACCTGAAACTTAGTCGGCACAGTTGCGAGGTTTCCTTAGAATATAATAGCCCAAATTACAAATATCAGTAACCCTGATTAGCAAGATTGGACAAGTTTAACCAATCCAGCTCATTTTTATCTATCTTTTTTTAGCCAAATTAAACTCATCGAGGGTGCCAGGCACGCTACCAACATTTTTTGTATTGAACTGTGCCTGTACATAATCAAGCGATTCAAATACTAATTTGAAGGTCTAAGCTTTATTTTAATAAAATTTCAGTCTCGCCTTTACAAAATGGGAACTAGGTTTTGCATTTAATGAAATGCGGAAATTTACATTCTCCAAGTTGGAAATTTCTCTATATCAAGATTATTCGTTCAAAGTTATATTCGTCTATTCCAAGGCCATATCTAGGAGGGTTAGGGGGTTTGAACCCCCCCCCCCCCCGTTAAAAAACCGTTTGTCCGACTCGTAAGATATACCCAACCAGAATCAAGCCCAGCACAATCTCGATCCCTGAAATATAGCCCAGCCTGCGCCTCATAGCCAGCGCCCCCTACAGAATAAGTTTTCCCAAATCCCTGTGCGTTTCTTATTCAGATTATAGAATTTATTATTAGTATTTCCCCCATCCTCCTGGAAAAATTCCTGCATATATGTGAGCTTATATGGGATTTCCAGTATGAAACGTAAAATAATTAGTTGATCCATTTCATAGCAGGCATAATTATTATAAGTAATATTCTGTTAGCATTTTCCTAGATATATTTGAATAATAATATACCATATTTATCTACTGAATTATCGAGCTAAGCTGTCAGGGGCTTGAATAATTCAGTTAATTGGGTCAACAACGTCTAGCAAATGGCAGACTAGTAACCTACTTTCTCCCTGTAATATGCTTCCGGATAAAGCTTGTGGCACGGAAATCAGGAGATTTCAAGGGGCATGAACCAGATAGGTCCCAGTGGCTTCGACAGTTCGGTGTAGAAAACTGCGGTTTCTGGGTATAAATAGACATAAGATAGGTCAAGGAAGTCGGACATGTTTGTATTTTGATTTGTCAAGTACTTTAAGAGAGACCCTGCTTTACATTTCGGGGTAATGAAGTGTAAATAAGGAGCCACTCGAACCAATACCAACCAAAACTCTAAAGAAAGGAACTTCGATAACAACTAATTCATCAAAGAATTAGCTTTTTATGCCGATTCCAAATATATGAAGTTGAAAACCTATAATCCTGAGAAAACATTTCTTGTTTTCTAAAAAGGGAGAAACTGAAACACCCCTAGGGTGTTTCTCAGAAACACCCCTAAAATTTCAAGTGAGCTTAATGACAATCACACTATCAGATTCAGCATATAAAAGAACCCAACAGTAGAAGTTTCAAGCGCCTCTTCACAAAAATGTGGAATTTTGCAAAAAAAATTTTCTAGAAGAAAGATCATGGATGCGTGTTTATTTATGTGTAGCCTATATGTTATCATGAATGTCCGAAATTGGTGAATGTCGACATTCAACGGTGAATGTCCGAAATACCGTTTTTTTCTCTTTAGATTTAGTCAGCGTTGTCAGTCAACATTTTCAGTTTTATGTAAGGTTTGGTAATGACAGGTTGGGTTAGGTTATTTAACCCAATCCTGAGATATATAACCGAATTTAACCTACCTTTAACTTTTACCATCAAAGCTTACATAAGACTGAAATGGCTGGTTCGCAAAGCTAGTTGAATCCAAGCAGAGAAAAATGAATTTCCGACATTCATCGGTGAATGTCGACGCTTACCATATTTCGGACATTAAGTATTAGGAGTATTGAGTCCTAGAATATTGGGAGAGGGGGTGATTTAAACGGAAAGTAATAGTTATAGTACCCTTTTTAAATAACCAAGAACATGGGAGGGCATTGGTCACCCACCCACGCCGTTTTCCCCCAATGACACCCGACCAACACTTTTATAGTTATTTGATTCAGCATAGTTGAGAGGTCCCATATCTATGTCTTTTGGGATAACACGGCCCATGAGGAAATGGATATAAGTTATGCAATTTGCCGATTGTTTACATATAATATTCATTATTGGGAAACATCGGTAATTTTTCGGGGATGGATTTCCAACGGTGGGAATTTTACCTTGGGGAGGAAAGTTTCCGGGTTATCTTTACATGGGAGGGGGGCTGTAAGTTATGAAATTTGCCCATTGTTTACATGTCGTATTGTTATTGCGAAATATATAGAAATTTCTCGAGGGAAAACTTTTATGGGAGGGGGTCATTTCCTAGGGAGAATTCTCCACGGAGGAGGGAGGAATTCCAATTATGATTCGAAAAAAGATCAGAAACTAATTAAAAAGTCAGACGAAAGTAAGAGGAATTTCCCAGGAGGAATTTTCAGCGAGGAGGGAAAGGACAGAGAGAATTTATCCAAGAGGGGAGGTATTTAATCCAGGGTGAGTTTTCTATGGGGGGGGGAGATTTTCCTCGGAAATTTGTCACAAGAGAGGGATGTACATTTCCCGTCATTATTTGAAAAATAATCAGAAATTAACTAAAGATCTAAAGAATATTTCAGTTGAAAAGTTTTTTTCAACTGAAAGTAAGCAGCAACATTAAACGCGAAACAAACAGAAGGGGCAGCCTCCTTTGTATCCGGAATAAGTTCTGTTCGTTTTAAGTTTCAACGTTACTCTTTAAATTCGGTTGAAACAAACTTATTTTTTTATTTACTTAATAAAATACAAAGAAGCGAAAAATAAAATAAATAATGACCCCTAAACTCACTAAAATGGCTGCAATGAAAATAGAATCAGAGACACAAGCAAAGAGAGAAGCCTTTACGCCTGTGAACACACCTCAGGGGAGCCAAATTAAAAAAGAATGCAATGGGGGGGGGAGAATTTTGAAAGTGTTCACATGAAGATACAAAAAAGGTTTTTCGAAAGCGTTTTGTTTAACGAAAAACCAACAAAATATATTTTTTATACGGAGGAAGCATTTGTCCCCAGTCCCATCCGTCAAATTGGCAATTCTGCTCCACCCTATAATTTACAAATTTCTGTCGGTTTTAACTTGCCTCTCCCCCGGAAAGTCAAATTTTTGACAATACCTTATTTAAAGGATAATTGAATTTTAAAAAGCTTTAAGCCAAAAAAACAAATCAACGGTCCCAAATGATTTTTTTCATACAATAATTCAGGAACACAGCCTGAAAGCAGCGTAGATTTATCTAATCTTTTATTCTAGTCTTATAATCCTTTTAGGATCAAGTAAACCCCTAGAAAAATAAAAATATTAGCCTACCAGAAATAGGCATAGACAATAGCAGTCTTGAAATAGGATTTTGCATAGTACTGAGGGGATTCCACATCCAATCCTTCAAAATCTAATGCTTTTCCAGGGCCTCCTATGAAGTTTCCATGTACCGTGCCCAATGTTTAGTGTTTTGACGATCTTCTCCACCCACGCCCCCTTATCCAAACATTTTTGTGGACGTGTTGGCAATTTGACATTCATATTTTTTCAACCGATAGCATACCCGGTAGCCTACTGATATTTCCATGAGAGTGAAAATAACAAATAATTTATGAAAATACGCCTTATTTTGGCAGAAATACAAAAGCGAAGTTTTCGATAGTTTCCAGTAACTAATTATCTGTCAGTGTACAAACTGAATTATTAAGTACTAATCCATCAGTTGGTATGCATACTGATCGATTCACTTTCTCCCATAATCCTAAACTTTAAATTTCCTTCTTTTTATTTCTTTTTTTTTTGTCTTTTGCATTTTATCCTTTTTATTTCTTTTTTTTGTCTTTTGCATTTTATCTTTTTTATTTTAATTTTTTAATCTTGTTATATTATATTATTTATTATTTTATATTATTTACTATTTTATATTATATATTATATCATCTTATTACACCTTTTGGTTATTTTTTATCTTTTTTCCTATTTTTTTTTCATTATTTCTTTTTTGCAGATGAACAATATGAATACATTGGCTGGGTTTAGTCAATTGGGATCTTCACCAAATCAATTCACACTAGCGCCACAAGCTCTCTCCTCAACACAACTTCTTCCATCAACTTTTACGAAAAGAAAAAGTCAACTACTGAGTCAATCCAAAGAGGAAGGCCCAGATGTATCTGCACGAATCCAACGAGATATCGTCATAGCTGAGTTGGATCGTTTTGCGCCACAATTTGCTTTAGATGCTGGTTTCTTTGACGATCGCCGGAGGCGCAGACGTGAAGCAAAGAATATACCCTCAAAAGGCAAAAATCATCACTCACAAAGTCGTAACAGGGACAGTAGAAAGAAACGAGACCTTATTTTTTCCAACACTCCACAAAAAACAAAGAGAAACACTGGCACACTGGCTGAGCATATGTGGCGGCGCCGACGTGGAGCAAAGAATACATCCTACAACAGTAGAAATCATCACCTACGGGGACATGACAAGAACAGCAGAAATAAAAGAGACGCTATTTTATCTGATGCTCTATATACTACGAGTGGAGGTTTTAAGGACGATCAAGATAACCAGATAAGAAATAGTGACAAACTGGTTGATTGTGAAACCAGAGCGTTCGACGTTATAGCTGACGAGTATCAGCAGGCAACTATTCACCATAGTTCTTCAGCACAAGTAAATTTGGCAGCTGATGCAAAACAAACGGAAGAAAATATAAATAAAGAAGTCGACAAGCAGTGGGCAGCGCTAGCAGGACCAGTACTTGACCTCGAAGGCTTGAATGCAGCCACAGCTCTTATTTTCAGTGCACTTGAAACGGAGGCATGCGCCAGAAGAAAGCTATGTGAGGTGGGCAGGCAAATTAAGAATGATAAAATACGCACGAGCCTTGGCTCTTTTATAAAGCTAATCACTCACAAGAGTTTCCATCCCTTTTTGGGAGTATTTCGAGTAGCAAGGAAATGTGAAGACATTTTCTGTGCAACCTGGAACTGATATGACCTCTGACCATTTAATTATCTCATTTATTTATTGTCTTATTTATGCAAATTTCCTCAAACTGTCTAGCTCTGTTTTGCTCTTATTAAAAATTATTCAATAGTTTAACCTCCGTATTTAAATCTTTTCGAACTTCAGCGGCCAAGATTAGTTGAATCGTAATTTGGAATAACACTAGTTTAAGATACGATTAGGCTTACTTATGAATTTTTCAAGGTACCTGGATCAAATGAAATTATTCAAAAATCCTTAAAAAGGACAAGAATGTATAATTGAAACTGAGAATTAACATTTATATAATTAGTCAACATTTATTTGTATGTTTGGTAAACTTCAATGCTGGAAGTTTACACAAAAGTAAACTTCAATTACGCCAGCAGGGCGGTCTGCTACTTCTAGGATCCGCCACTTTTAAAGCCCTACTTCGAATCCAGGAAACTGTTTTCCAGGAAAAGCTCTTATCTCCCCTCCCCTATTTTTTCTAGTAACGCTAGGAAACCGCACAACGATTTTTATCAACAACGACTCGATGTCCTCTTCTCTTAAGACTGTATATTTTGGCAAGGCAGTTTCTGAGCTTCATTAACTTAAAAAACAAGTTTTTTTAACTGAAAGTAAGGAGCGACATTAAAAATTAAAACGAACAGAAATTATTCCGTATATGAAAGGGGCTGTCCCTTAATCAACGCCTCGCTCTTTACGCTAAAGTTTGACTCTGTCTTACAACTTAATTTTTTTAAACAATAGAAAACTTTAGCGTAAAGAGCGAGGCATCCCCCCTCATGGGATCTGGCACCCCCTTCATGGAAATTTCCCGTCCCCCTATGAAATATCCTCCATGGAAAGATCCTCCCGCGTAACCCCTACTCCAACCCCGACCCCACACTGGAAAAAAATTCCTCCTGAAAACGCCAGTATACTTCCCAATGACCAATACTATATGTAAACATTGTGCAAAGTTTATAACTTGCAGCCCTTCCCCCGGAAACTGTGGGGGATTAAGTCATCTTCAAAGACATATTTTTTAGATTTTTGACTATGCTGAACAAAATGGCTATCTCAAAATTTTGATTGGGTGAATTTGGAAAAATAATAAGCGTAGGAGGGGGCCAAGTTGCCCTCCGATTTTTTTGGTCACTTAAAAAGGGCACTAGAAATTTATATTTCCGTTCGAATGAGCCCTCTCACGATATTCCAGGACTACTGGATCGATACGACCACCCCTGAGAAAAAACAAATAAACACGCACCCGTGACCTTTCTTCTGGCAAAAAATACAATATTCCATATTTTTGCAGATAGGAGCTTGAAACCCCTATAGTAGGGTTCTCTGATACACTGAATCTGATGGTGTGATTTTCATTAAAGTTCTATTACTTTTAGGGGTTGTTTCCCCCTTTTTTGAAAATAAGGCAAATTTTCTCAGGCGCGTAACTTTTGATGGGTAAGACTAAACTTGATGAAACTTATATATTTGAAATCAGCATAAAAATATAATTCTTCTGATATATCTATTGGTATCAAAATTCCGTTTTTTGAGTTACGGTTACTATTGAGCGGGGTCGCTCCTTACTTACAGTTCGTTACCACGAACTGTTTGAAAAGTAGATTCTAAACCTGTTTTTCCAAACTAAGAATAAATCCTGTAGAAACTTAAAGTGATGAAAGAGAGACATCCTCTCAGTATCACCAGGAAACTTGAAATACCTCTCCTGGGCTTTAATTTGCGCTTCCAATCTATTTCTGAATACTATGTTCAACTACAATTTTTATTCTAAGTTCATGAGAAGTCAATATTGTTAAAAGGGAGGAGTTGGAAAAAGAAACTCAAGATCACCTTTTCATATCTCATTGGGGCCACAAGTACCACTAAAGTAAAATTGCTATTTTTTGGTTAAAAAAAACTTTGTTTTGTGATAGTGTTATTTCGTAAATGGCGGCCTTGATAAGGCATTTTTAATGAAACAGTGCCCAAAAGAGAGACCATATCTAGTATCAAAAAAAATATAATCTAGGTACTGACTGACGTAAATAAAGTGGTAATCTTGATGTAAATGAGGTAAGTTAAATCGGCATTATAAGGGAGCAATAGCATATGTTGGACGGTTTCTTCGATTAACAAAAAAAAATGGCGTGGGGGGAGGGAATGCGTTTTTTCAAAATCTTAAGAGAGGGCAACTTAGCTGATGGAAAAATAGAGTTTACTTTGTTTTTAGCATTTTTATAATAGACAATCTGTTTTAAATTTGAAAGCCGCTCTTCAACACTAGGAAAATCTATTTTATCTACGGATAGTGGAAAATTCGTATCCACAATTCTTTTTAAATTTTCCAACAGAACAGGTATAAGTATTAACTAATTTGCAGTATTAACTGCAACAAGTATTAACTAAATTTGGGTCGAACAAAGAAACCAAGCGCTAGATGGCTTTAATGATTTTCTTTTCGACAGTAGCAGCAGTTTCTACCCTTCTAAGTTTCCCAAATTCTTTAGACTGTATGCTCTGTTCTTGCAAGCTACATTCCATATCAATTGGTTGTAATTAATGACATAAAGGGTAGACCTTTGTTACGACAAAATAAGAGGCAGTAATAGGATTTATAATGACGACAATTAATTTCCACAAAATGGTCTTAGAAATAATTGAGCCTGATTAAAAAATAGTTTAGTGCCAAACTAGGATGATAGTATTAGAAAGTCCGACAGGCTCTGATCCCAGTTTTAATATATTTACACCATATATGTTTATCAAATCACTGCCGACGTTTTGTTTCAAAGTAGTTTCTTTTTATTGATTTAAACCAGCCTACAGAGTCATTTAAACTTGTTATACTTTTGTATAATATTTGTCATGTGTTGTATGGCACATACAAGTATGACATCCTACCCGTCATATGTTTTAGAAGGAGCTGAACCTGACTAATAAGTAGTTTAGTAAGAAATTAGAAACAGAGAAGACCCTGTTAGATGACAGTTCTACTTTGTTACGATTAATTGACCTAAAATTATTAGAAAGTCCGAAGGATTCTGTTACGAGTACTAAATATATTTACGCCACAAATATTTATCAAATTGTCAATGATGCTTGTCATACACTATCATTCAATGATACTTGTGATTCGTTTATGCTTGTTATACACTTTTTTTTTTAGAATTTAAACATGTGGAAGATAATGAATTGAAATGGACCTTCGAAAAGTATTTAATGGAGCTAGAATCATAGGCAGCGCAAGCGCTGACTAAGTAAGCGCTGGCACAATGCATTGTTTGTTTTTTATTTTTTTAGACCAGGGCACTCCATATCGAAGGAGTTGTCGTAGAAAACTTAAAAAGGACTTATTCGACTGGAAAATGAAAGGGCTAGTGCCCTTTCTAATAGACGTAGGAGATTGGATGGCAACTAACCCCCTCCCCACACCCACCATTTTCCCAAGCGCATTCAATCAGCATTTTGATATAGCCATTTTGTTTTTATAGAAAGCAAATTTGAGATAGCATATAAGGTTTTTATAGAAAGCGCTGTCGTAGAAACTTCAAAAAGGGTTCATTCGATTGGAAATTAAAAGGGCTAATGCCCTTTTAATAGTCGAAAGTGATTGGAGGGCGACTAGCCCCCTCTCACGTCCATCATTTCCCTAAACACATCCAATCAAAATTTTGAGACAGCCAATTTGTCCAATGTAGTTGAAATGTCCGGAAATTATGTCTTTGAGGATGACAAACCCTCCACAGCCCCCAGGGCAAAGGTTGTAAGTTATGCCCTGGGGGCATATAAGGTTTTTATAGAAAGTGTTGTCGTAGAAAGTTCAAAAGGGGTTAATTAAATTGCGAATTGAGAGGGCTAGCGCCCTTATTAATAGTCATAGCAATCGAAGGGTGAATACCCCCTCCACGCCCATTATTTCCCCAAACACTTCCAATCAACATTTTGATATAGCCATTTTGTTAACGTAGTTGAAGGGTCCAGAAATTATGTCTTTGAGGATGACAAACAACCCACAGCCCCCAGGGCAAAGGTTGTAAGTTATGCCCTGGAGGCATATAAGGTTTTTTATAGAAAGCGTTGTCGTAGAAAGTTCAAAAAGGGTTAATTTTTAGTCAAAAGCGATCGAAGGGCGAATGCCCCCCTCCACGCCAATCGTTTCCCCAAACACTTGCAATCAACATTTTATTATAGCCATTTTGTTCAACGTAATTGAAAGGTCTGAAAATTATGTCTGAGGATGACACCCCCCCCCCCCCTAGCCCTCATGACAAGGGTTGTAAATAATGTCCTTAGGGCATATACGGTTTTTATAGAAAATGTTGTCGTAAAAGCTTCAAAAAGGGCTCATTCGATTGGCAACTGAGAGGACTAGTGCCTTTTTTATTAGTCGAAAGTTATCAGAGGGCAAATGACCCCCCCCCCCATGACCATCAGTTACCCAAACACTTCCAATCAAAATTTTGAGATAGCCATTCTGTTCAAGGTGTTTGAAAGATCCAGAAATTGTGTCTTTGAGGATAACAAATCCCCAGCGTTCAGGCAAGGGTTGTAAGTTACACCCTGGCGGAATATAAGGTTTTTATAGAAAGCGTGGTCATATAAACTTCGGAGGAGCCTCATTGCGTTGGCAATCAGATGCTCTAGTGCTCTTTTTAAGAGTCGAAGTAATCGGAGGGCAGCTATTCCCCCCCCCACCCTACACATAGTATTGTCCCAAAATGCATCTAATAGAAACTTTGAGATAGCCATTCTATTCAAAATTGTCTAAATATCAAATAACATGGTTTTTGGGGTTGAAACAAACCCCAAAGATTGGGAGGGCAAGGGTTGTAAGTTATGCTCAGGTGGTAGTTAAGGTCTTTATGGAAGGGATGGTTGTTTAACTCTAGAAGAGGGTCATTTTGTTGAAAATTTGAAGTTCTATATCCTTTCTAAGCATTGAAAGTGATGGAATGTATATAGACTCCCCCCTCCCCTACAACCCCTCCTTTCACCAAACACATCTGATTGAAATTATGAGATAGAAATTTTTTTAAATAGTCCAAGAAAATATAATAATGTTTCTAGGGATGACACAGCCCCCCAGCACCCTGGGGATAGGATTGTAAGTGATTTTATGCGCATATAAGGTTTTTATAGAATGGGCAGTCGTATAAACATCATCTGGGGCTTATTTGATTTGAAATTGGAAGTTATAGTGCCCTTTTTGAGAGTCAAAGTGATTTTGGAGCAAACACCCCCCCCCCCTCCCCTCGACGCTCACCATTTTCCTTAACACCTCCAATCACAATTTGGAGATAACAATCTCAGTCAACGTAGTTAAAGGTTTTGGAAATTATGTCTATGAGTAAGACACCCCCTCCCCCTACAGGTCTTAGGGAAAGGGTTGTAAGTTATGCCCTTGGGGCATATAGGGTTCTTATAAAAAGGTTAGTCGTATATGCTTTGTAGGAGACTCATTGGACTGGTAATCATAAGTCAGAGTGCAGATACCCCCCCCCCCCCCCCCACACACACACACACACACAAACACGTCGTGTTCGCCTGAGATGCATCCAATAGACATTTTGAGACAGTCCTTTTATTCAAATAGATCAAATATCATATAATAAGGCCTTTGAGGTAGATACAAACCACCAGAGCCTGAGGGCGAGGGTTGTAAGTTATGCCCCTTTGGTATTTAAGTTTCTTATGAAAGGGATGGATGTATAAGCTTTAGAGGTGGCTCATTTAGTTGAAATTGTTCCCTCTTAAGAGTCAACAGTGAGGGAGGTCAAGTAGCGTCCCCCCTGACTACTCCTCTTTTCACCAAATTCATCTTTCACTCATCAATAATCCAAAGATCATATAAAAATACTTCCAGGGTTAGTATAACCCCCCAGAGCCCAGGAGCAAGGGCTTTAAGTTGTACCCTGGGGGCCTATAAGGTTTTTATAGACTGGGTGTTCGTATTAAATTCAGATGGTTTTAAAAACAGGAAGTTATAGTGCCCTTTTTAAAAGTCAAAGTGATTTGAGAGATACCCCCCCTCCCCTGCCCATCATATCCCATAACAAATATCCAAACAGTTTTGAGACATCAATTTTTTTAGGATTAGTTGTAGTAGCACACAGCAATAGTTATAGTAGCAGTATGCAAATAGTACCTGTTTTTCAATATCCCCTTGAACACACGATGAAATTTTTAATTTAATACCATCAATGGGTCATGAAGCATTGCTGATACGTCCTCTTGACAACCTATATGGTCATAGTGTTTTTCGATTTATTTCAATGCAGTTACAATATTGCCCAAAATTTTCGCCTTGATACCCTTAGGTTTATTAGTTGTAGTAGTAGTACCAGTAAACATAATAGTAGAAGTAGGAGTATAGTTAATAGTAGTAGCCTTAGTTTTGGTAGCAGTAGTAGCAGAAGCAGTTATAGTAGCAGTAGTTGTAGGAGTAGAAACATTAGTATTATGATGCAAACATTGTCTTTTGGTTAGTTCAACATCCCCCACAACAAGCGTTGTAAGTTTTAATTTCACACACGAAACTGTTCCTAAGATATTGCTGATATGCCCTTTTGACAACCTGCATACGGATGGCAGGTTATCATCCGCACAACAGAAATATTCTCTGAAAATTTCACCTTTATACCTTCATAGGTTGTGGATTTTCAACTTGCCAGAGGACACTGTGTGTATTCACTCAATGCTGCTTCTACGGTTAGTGTAACTAAGGACACTAATGGCATTAAGTTGAAACTTTTAGGGATCGTTTAGGAGGAGTTTCAATTAAGCAAAAAACCTATGTGCATGCAGGTATCAAAAGGGCATATAAGGACATAGGATGTGATGCTCTATCATAGCTAGTAGTATCATTAATATTTTGAAGGAGCTAATTCGACTGAAAATTAAAAGTTATAGTGCCCTCTTAAGAGTCAAAAGTGATTGGAGGGCAATCAGCCCTCCTCTTTAGCTCATACTTTTCCAGACACTTCCAATCAGAATTTTAAGACAGCCATTTTGTTCAGCATAGCTGAATGGTGTAGTAACTATCTTTAGGGTTATTGGGTAGATCAACCCCCCACAGTTATGTAATTTGCCCTTTATGTTTAAAAACTAAATGTTGCTTTAAAATTAAATTAAAACACACTGTTTGTCTGCTGGTTGCCAGTCAGACATCTCAGCAATATACCAAGAACGACTGAGGGGCATTAAGTTCAAATTTTCGGGGCTACTTCTATTACTACTTCTGATCTTAAAATTTTACTAAATCAAAGGTGCGCAAGTGTATCCAGGCTGTGAAAGAGCATAATTATAATTTTTTGGGAATGGTATTAAGTTTTATTCATCAGGTCAACCAGAGGATGTGTATGACTAAATTAAACACTATTGTGTCATGATTTTCCAAAGAGTTTATGCTGTTAAAAATTGCTGAAAAAGTTTCTCCAGCATATAAATAGCAGGCCAAACTATAAATTCTTAAAGGAAAACCTGAAAAATTTAAACTGCTATTTTCTTTTTCTCTGAGAAAGACTATGTCAACATAAAACGAACAGATATTAAAAAAAAAACTTTTGCCACAAAATAAGTTTTTTTTTTAAGTAAAGAACTCCATTAAACCAAAAATGAACAAAAATAGAATCAAATAATCTACCAAGCATACAACTACCCTAAATCAGTATCAATAAATAAATGAAACCCAAAACAAACAGAAATGAAAATAAATAACAGAGTCAAACTAAAAAAGAGCAGAAATTAATGTGAGTAGAGTTCAAAACCAATATGCTTTCTAAAAGCCAGAATATAATTCGTACTTTCCTGAATTTTTTTTTTTTTAATATGTTTTCACTTTTATAACCTTAAGAAAATCAAAAATTAATTAAGATTTAAGGAATAAATATCAGCATATGTATATTAACTGACAATGCACATTTTTTCAGTAAATTTATTTGTTGTTTTTTTTTCAGTCAGTAAATAGTGAGATGATATGTACCTAAATCTGAATCTTGGTTGCTAAATGCAGTGGTTTTACTGATTCGCGCAGTGATTTTACGTATTGTAGTGAAACGGGCATTATGCTTTTTTTTAACAAAAATTGGCTAGTAACGACCCTGGTTGTATCTACTTGGTGTATATACACATATGGGTTGTCACAAACTATATGCTGTGACCACCAACAAAGGGACTAAAAACCAAAATACTTCTTCTTCAGATGACTAAGAAAATATACAGATATGTGATTTGACAGAGTAATACTTCCGTTAATAACTGAATTGGGACCTTTATATATAAAGAATTACAATGTTATTTCTAATATAATTCTGCGGAAGAAGTACGGAAGTGATACAAGTATCCAGAAGATCATCTTCTTGAATATCAAGCCACCAGGATATTTTAACTCAAATATTCTCTAAAATATACTTAAATTTATCTGTGCTCGAGTATTCCGCTGTCACGATAACTCATAAATTCGTTTAATGGGGTGGTTTTTAGATTTTTATAAAACTGTCTTTTATAAATTTTTTCACCCTTCTCCATAGCTCACTTTTATTTTTTTAAGAATGTTAGAAACATTTCTGAAAATGAATTCGTCTAATGATCATACTTCTCCTTCCCCAGAAATATAAAATTTTTTGTTCCTTTCCTATACTTCTCTCATATTTCAATCCTTTTTGAGGTTAACAAAAATGGCACGAATCGGAGGGGGAGTGGCCCCTTCCCAGTTATTTAAATTATCTTTTATTCGCATGACCAGTAAATTGGGTATCCTCAATTGCGATGTAAAAAATACTTTCAGGGATATTAATTCAATGATAGGTTATCAAACATTGTACTTTCTGTCAGCCCATCTAGATGCAAAAGATACACAGAACGTTCTCAGTTGGAGAGGAGGGGGGTCCACTCCTAGAAAGGGCTGAGAAGAGCTCATAAGTAAATACTTAAAGAAATAAATCTTTTGACTAAAAAGTGAAGCTTTGAACAGAGAGGAGCAGCGGGCCGTGCTCAGCTGCATTAGGCCTCACGCGGCATGGTGCTCCGATGAGTATCTCAAATTAAAGTATCTCATGTCTTGCAATATTGCGCATCACGCATATCATTTTTGGAATACGATGAAAACAAGCCTATAAATTCATAGAAAAATATTAGAAAAACATACCTGGAACTCTGCAGGTAATATCCTTCTGGGTGTAATTTTCGGAGCTGGGTCGAGGATTGCCATAGATTCTTTGACTCCTCTTCTAACGTCTTGGAAAAAACTAATATCACCATTATATAAATATTTAGGAGCCGGGCATGATCTCTGTATTTCTGATTCTTCTAGAATATCATCAGTTCGATTTACCTAAGCAGGAAAGGAAGAAACAAGTAACAAGGTATTCAATTTAACAAGAAATCAAAAAAGTGGAAAATACGGGAATTGCTAAAAATCAGAAGAGGAAAAGGGATTCATGATTCTAAACAAAAAATTGGTTTTTAGGAATCAGAGGGAGAATACTATTTGTGATTCCAAATAAGGGAACTGCTAAAAATCAGAAGAGGAAAATCAATTCGTGATTCTAAATAAAAAAATCAGTTTTTTAGGATTCAGAGGGAGAATACTATTTGCGATTCTAAATACGGGAATTGTTAAAAATCAGAAGAGGAAAACCAATTAGTGATTCTTAAAATAATTTTGGTTTTTCGGAATCAGAGGGAGAATACTATTTGTAAGTCCAAACACCGGAATTGCTAAAAATCAGAAGAGGAAAATCAATTCGTGATTCTAAAAAAAAAAATCAGTTTTTTAGGAATCAGAGGGAGAATACTATTTGTGATTCTAAATACGGCAATTGTTAAAAATCAAAAAGGAAAAAACAATTCGTGATTCTTAAAATAATTCTGGTTTTTAGGAATCAAAGGGAGAATACTATTTATGATTCTCAAAAACTATATTGCTTGCAGAAACTAAATGGACGACCAGGATAATGTAGATTACGCATGAAGTGTGACTGAATGTATACTGCTGTGTTGATACCCCCTTTGAATCCAGCTCTACAAACAGTTTTTAGTAAATATTTCAGGAGTTTGAAATGTACGAAACAATCTTTAGACCTAACCACGACGAAACATGTTTAAAAATAGCAAAAAAATTGTTTTAAAAACCCCAAGCCTTGTCTTAACTGATGTAACACTGGTATGACTAATTTGTCGAAACAATTCTACTCACCAGGAAGCTTATGCACAAATTGCAAACAATACATTCTGCGGAGTCTTAATGCATGTAGAAGACAATAAGAACTATACTTGCCCTGCTTTCCTTTTCAGGCTTCCTTATTATTAGATGTATGACAATCAGAAAAAATTAAGTCTTTTTACCCTTAGAAGCCAATAGGAATTTCAAACAGGTAGGTAAGAATTACTTCAATGCAAAAAAAAAAACAAATTATATTTCAGAATTACTAGCTGTATCCGTCTTATCAACGTTATTGCCCAAAAATGAAGGACCCTTAACACCACTATTCTGCAAAGGAGACTAGATAACGACTCTTGTTAATAAGAAATCAATGAAGAAAGCAAGTACAATGAGGAAAAGAAATTTTTTTTGTGGGGAGGGGAGTGGGTTTCAGACAAGTTTAGGGAGAGAATAAAAGGAATCTTCCTAACCTATGTGCGCTTATGCTTACACACCCACCTATTAGGGTGTTATTTTCCATAATTAAGGATATTATTATTATTATTTATTGGAAAACCCGTCATACAAAAAAGGAAAAGACGGAGCAATATAAATCTTGAAAGAGAACTTACAGAAATATCAGTAGGATTATTCAACCGAGCTAAGGATAATGGTAGTAAATGGGCTTCTGTGGTAAAAATGAATTGGTCCACATCTATCTTAAGTTCTGAAGGTTCTTCAAATAACAGGTAGAGATATTTAAAAGTTTCTGTCAGTACAAATGAATCCATCCTGAAAAAGAAGAAAAAAAAAACACTCCATTTCTTCATCTATTTACTAATTTTCCACGGGAAATGGATATAAGAAGACTTCAACGAGGGGTGAGGGATGGAACACGAGAGAGCATATTTTTATTAATATTGGTATTCACGAGAAAAATGTAGAGTGAGGGATACACACTTTAAAAAAAACAAATTAACAACAAAAAACAAGCATAAAAAAAACATCAAAAGTATGGACAAATCAAAGACTAAACCTCTTCCTATAAAATGTTGATTTATCCAAAACAATTTTTATGCTGTATATTTTCGAAATTGCTGTTTCATATGCTATTTTGGTATATTCGCTAGTTATGATTACTCGGTCAATGAAGGCACACGTCAAAAAGGCGTTGTATATGCAGCTTTCATACATATTTTTCCAGACATTCTTAACATACATTAAGTCTTTCAACGGGTATAAAACTTTACAATTTTTTCCTATTGGGCTTTTTAATTTTTATTTTTGTTGTTGTTTTTTAGTCCATCGCTTTTTTTAGCATTGATACGCTCGTGTTGCCTAGAACTATTGTAGTGAACAAAAATAGTGTATTTTAATCGTTCAGGCTTTCGAAAGCTTCGGAAAGCAAGGGATTTTGAATGATTTAGGAAAATTCGGAAATATGCAATGAAATATGCAATATGAAAGTGTTATTAAAAACATATTTTTTTAGATTATCGTACACTTAAAAAAATTTGCATCTTTGGGTTATTTAAGACTCTTGAGCACATCTATATATGTTCCAGAATTTGGGTTTGTTAATCTAAATAAAAATTGCCCTTCGGAAAATTTTAAGACCCAAGTTAATGACAAATTATATCGAGGTATACCAATTATGGCAAGTCCCCTCTCCCCCCTCCAACAAAATATGACTTTAAAAATAAATAAATTGATAGAGATAAATGCGAGGATCCTTTCCGACTTTCTATGCACATTCCAAATTATTCTCTGTGAAACCATGCAACACCTTCCATTGTTCGTTTTCTAAAGTAACTAGCAACCACAAATTCCCCAGTTTGACTGAAAAATCTGCGATTCTTAACCACCTTGGTTTCTCATAGATAGATAGACTTATTCACACGAAAGCCCAATTGGGCCATGGTGACACACACAAGACAAGTGAAAAAAAAAATACAGCAACAAAACATAAACTGAAAAGACACTAAAACTAATTATTTAAGAAATTCATCACGGTACCTCATATCTATTCGGACGAACTTTTCAATATTATTTATGCGTAAGTAATACCTACTTCTCAAAATTTTCAAAATCCAATCTATCAACCAAAATCATATTCATCTCATATTCTCGCTTAATGAGAAAATTTTCTCCGGCTCAAGATATCTTTGATTAAAGGGGGAAGAAAAAAAACGAACTTAAAGGGTAATTCAGCCGGAGTTGCCTAAAGTTGTTACGTTGCAAAACATACATTTTACAAGAAAGTGGGAAAGTATGTTTTTTTTTCTTAATTTTTTACGCATAGTAAAAGTAAAAGAAGCTGCTCATCTAGAGAATCAAATAAGATGTGGGGAAAGGCATTGAGCTCATCAACAGAGTTTTCTTTCCTGAGGCGATAGGCTTTAAGTCAAAGTTTTCGGGAAAATGTCACACCGAATGTCCTGTCAGATTGCCAGCCAGCATTGACATCACAATTCAAATCCTCAAATTCATCTTTTTTAAAATCGTCAACTTTTTGTGCGTAGTCAGCAACAATCTCCTCTGAGTTGAAAAGAACAACCAAGAAGTGGGGATTGCAGGAAAATATTAAGCTGTTGCTACAAGCAGACCTCCCATCCCCGGAAGAGAGATGGATCTTCAAGAGGATCACTGACTGCTTACGCAGTATCGATATTTCATAAAAGAAGTCCTGTAAATTGCAAGAAAAAGGGTCGACAAGCAGAAGAAGGGATGGGTCCTTTCGCAAGAGCCGTAGGGGTACCTACCAAGTTTACTCTTAAATTGCAGGGGAAAGGTAGCAGGACCCTACGCTTCCCTTGTTTGGCCCTTATAAAAAAAAACAAATTAGTTTTCTTTCACCCTTGGAAGAATACAAATTCAATAATATGGAAGATAATCAGCCAACTTTGAAGCGAGAAGGACACCCCATGATCGAGTCCAAGTGCTTTCTAACGAAGAACGAAGTATTATTTAGAAAGAATAAATAGGTTACTATGGGTCGTGCTATTTACAATGTTTTATCGATTGCTGGAACCATGATGCGGCTATGCCTTTAACTTTCCCTTCTATTTCTCTCAAATTCTACCATAAGGTTTTCATATCTATCGGAAGCACAGTCTTTTTAAAATTACAAACTCCTTTTTCTTATTATTTAGAAAAAGATCATCAAAATCAGAAATTCACCTTGTTTTACTTTAAGATATGCCTAATGCTTGAACATTCTGTTGCTTTTCATATATGAAAAGCCAGATTTAATATATATTGCCAGCCATATTTCTTATCCATCTTCAAATTCTAAAACAAAGGCGGTGGCAAAAATTGAAACAATATATTTTGATCATAAGCTTGAACCTACACGGGGAAGATGTACCAACTGCCAAGTCTTAGCAGCATTTCCGCTCTGAGCATATATATATATATATAAATATATGTATACATATATATATATATATATATATATATATATATATATATATATATATAATATATATATAATATATATATATATATATATATATATATTATATATATATATATATATATATATATATATATATATATATATATATATAATGCATGTATATATATATGTATATATATATATATATGTATATATATATATATATATATATATATATATATATATATATAATATATATATATATATATATATATATATATATATATATATATATATATATATATATATATATATATATATATATATATATTATATATATATATATATATATATATATATATATATATATATATATATATATATATACATATATATATATATATACATATATATATACATGCATTATATATATATATATATATATATATATATATATATATATATATATAATATATATATATATATATATATATATATATATATATATATATATATATATATATATAATGCATGTATATATATATGTATATATATATATATATGTATATATATATATATATATATATATATATATATATATATATATATATATATATATATATATATATATATATATATATATATATATAATATATATATATATATATATATATATATATATATATATATATATATATATATATATATATATATATATACATATATATATATATATACATATATATATACATGCATTATATATATATATATATATATATATATATATATAATGCATGTATATATATATGTATATATATATATATATGTATATATATATATATATATATATATATATATATATATATATATATATTATATATATATATATATATATATATATATATATATATATATATATATATTATATATATATATATATATATATTATATATATATATATATATATATATATATATATATATATATATATATATATATATATATATATATATATATATATATATATATATATATATATAGTACCGGGAGCCTAGGGGCTTGGCCGTAGGGCACCGTCATGGCTACGCGAGAGGCTTCTATATGTGGATTCTCGTTGTAGCCGGTCTTGTAGCCATATGTGAGAATGTGAGCCTCTTATTGATGTCATGACGTCCCCACAGGTTCGATAAAACCACCCTGGAAAAAAAATACGAATCTCTCCTTAAAGTTGTGACCAGTTTAGATCGTTTTTGTGGCAAGAAATGCCAATGTGCCAGTTTGCATGGCTACGCGGCAGGCTTGTATATATTGATTCTCAATGTCACTTATGTTCTTACCGCAGACTATGTGAGCCTCTTCTTGATGTCAGGTTGTCACCATTGGCTCGATACAACCATCCTGGGAAAAATGCAAATTCTTCCTTAAAGTTGCAACCTTTTTAGATCGTTTTAGTGGCCAGACATGTCAATATGTCCAGTTAAGAAAAAAGAAACTACGTAGCCGATTTCAAAGCCGGGCCCCAGCACTCGGCCTATGTAGGCTTGTTTACATTGATTCTACTGTAAACTCCAAATGAGTCACCGTTGTTTGCTATTCTCTCCTCAGGAAAATGAAGGACTCCCCAGGGAATACATATAACGCTGAAGATTCTCAATGACTTGTAATCAACAGTTGCATAGTTTGTGGAATCTTTATAGTTTTGTACTGGTTTTGCGCCATACTTTGTTGGCGTCGAAGATTCTGATAGCGTTGTTCTTCTAACCTGATATTTCTTTCTCCTTCACTTTCATTTTTGACTCGTTCTGTTTTTTGCTGTCACTTGTCTTCTAACAGCGCAATTCTTTGTTCTTTACTCCATTTCTGACACGTTATGATACTCGCTTTCTCGCTATAATTTGTAATTTTCGCTGCCGCTTATCTCCTAACCGCATATTTCTTTGTTCTAGCCATGGCATATCTCTTAAACCCATAATTCTTTGTTCTTCTCTTTCATTGTGAATTCGCTCTACTCTTCGTTGTAGCATGTCTTGTAACCACATATTTCTTTGCTCTTTGCTTGTTTTTGACTCGTTTTAACTCTTAATGCTGATTACCTTCGAACCTGAATTTCTTTGTTCTTCATTTTTGTTTTTGACTCGTTGACAATGTCTCTGACGCAAGTATTCTTACTGTTTATTTCTTTGTTCTTCCTTTTTGTTTATCATTACTTTAGACATTTTTCCAATACACTTTACCTTAGCTGCTCGGATTAGTCTTGTCACAATTGACCGTCTAGGTTGTTCATTCGTCCTCGATGCATTATAAAACTACTTAAAACGCTAGCTAGATTCCTTTTGTAATGTTGCATACGTCATAGATATAAAACAAGTCCACTCCTGGGGGGGGGGGGGGAGGGGGACGATGAAATTTATTTTCTTGAGATGTAGTTATAAATATGACGTGAATCATATGATTTTTCTTGTCAATTATATGCTTTTTGTGTAATTTTGCCTGCATCATAGACACTAAAGACGATAAAACCACTACTGAGGCAAATACGACGCATGTATGCTCTTGAAATGTATTCATAAATTTCTCAAACTTCTGACCTATATAGATGGTTTTTTTTTAGCTCAGAAAATCCCAGGATACCAATTTTTTTTTAAAAAAATATGGAGCCGTTTTGGAGAAAAAATACATCCATGAACAAATAAATACAAAGAGATAGTATACATATATATATATATATATATATATATATATATATATATATATATATATATATATATATATATATATATATATATATATAATATATATATATATATATATATATATATATATATATATATATATATATATATATATATATATATATACTGGTTGTTCATTACTGACAACCATTTCACCATTAGGTTTTGTATCGTAAAATCATCCAAATAAGGAGCTTTCACAGAGCTAAATTAAATATTGAAAAGCGAGGAATCCTTCAAAAAAAAAAAAAAAAAAAAAAACTAAACGCATTAGGAGGAGGGAGTCCATCAAGCTACCCTCAGGGGGGGATCCTATCCCCTACCCTGAATTTAGGCGTTCAGTTTGGGCGTTCAGATGGACGCCAAAGCTGGCTCATTGGGCGTCCATCCAACGTTTCATTTGCTTGGTCTTTTAGTACATCGACAAGTAGCTAGTCTATCGCCCAATCTTGATGCAGCGGGGATCGGTCCATTGGCCCCGTATTGGCAAGAAGAGCATCACCCACTGTGCCACCATAAGGTAGGAGTATGAAAATATCTGAATTGCTTTCAGACCAACAGCAAGGCAACCTCTACCATTTTATTGTTTACAGCTCCTACTTCGAGCTTATCAAAAAAAAAAAAAAATAAACACATTATTTTGAGGCTATCGTTTTCCTGGGGGAGGAGGGAGTCCATCATGCTACCCTCGGGGGGGGGGGGGGGGCTATCCCCTACCCTTAATGTAGGTTCAGTTTCTCTCAATCACTAGCTCACTCACACCCTCTATCTGTAAAGATATTATAAATATATATTTTACTTGTCTTCATGTTGGCCCGTCCTGACATCCTTGACTGCAGCAAAACCACAATCGACTTTAGCGTATTTTTTCAGACTTTCAACAACTTTTGCTCCAACTTGCAAATAATAAGGATCATTTGTTGCACGATAGAGGAAGTAGGTGGATTCAACAAACTCAGGGCGGAGAGGATGCTGACCCCAATGCACCTGCAAATCAAGCTTAAATCAAATTAAATCTTCAGAACAAATAGAGCTCAGTTTCTTGTTCATCGAATCTTTGTTATACATTTTAGCATTATTCTATTAAATTGTCGAAAATTAATTAAGAAGAATATAGAGAAGAGAAAGGAAAAAAGAGAAATAAAAAGACAGAGGAGAGGGAACTTGTGGATACGGAGGCAAAGGGAAAATGAAAGAGGATTGAGAAACAGGGGAAGATTGAGAAAAAAAGAAATTTTTCAAACTGAAAAAGTAAAAAGTCAGATTAGAACACCAAAATAGAAGATATAGAGCAACAAAGCATTTTAATAACTAAGAAACAAGATTGTACGAGACGTTTTAAGAGATACATATGAATAGACATATGTACATGATTTGTACCTACATACATATGTACAAGATTTTTAGAGAGATACACAAATCCTTTGTAACAGTATTGCATAAATTTAGATAATGTTATTCTTTAAATATTAATATGAATTTCAATAATACACTTAAATAATAATATGTTCTCAGACAATTCAAATTCAAATCAAATTCAAATTAATTTATTTAACATAAAAAAATACAAACAAATTTACAGCAGCCATCTACAAAAACCCGAAGGTTTGTTTACGATGGCTGCAAATCCATTATTATAAAGCTCTACATCCACATAAAAACTATCTCTTTACGGGGAAAAATCAGCACTTGAACTGAATCAACATAAAGAACATCTCCTACTCTAAAAGGATTACACTCTAGAAATCGCAAGTGAGAAATATCACATATCATCCTTAAAACATCCACTCAAAAAAAAAAAAAAAAAAAAAAAAAAAAAAAAAAAAAAAAAAAAAAAAAAAAAAAAAAAAAAAACAGATACATCTAACTAAGGTAACGCTTCAATCTACTCTTGAGCTGGCTTACATTATCAACTTGTCTAATAGCATCCGGGAGGGAATTCCACACCCCGGTCCCGCAAAACGAGGCAGAAACGCAGCACGTTGAGTATGCCGGAGCTCCGATGCAAGGTCATTCGCATTTCTAGTCTCATAACAGTGATAAGATGAGTTAGCTTTAAAAATTTCCCAAAATACCTCCGGTGAACACTTATTCAAACATTGATAAATAAAAATTGCTAACTGGTAATCCCGTAACTGATAAATATTTAAAATTTTCAAACTTGTAAAGCAATTCAACGTGCTATTTTCAAACTGAATGTAATTACCTAAAATACGAACTATTTTATTCTGTAAAATTTGGACCTTTCTAAAACTTGAAATAAAACTACTAGTCCATAGCATGCAACCATATGATAAATAAGGGCTAACAATAGAATGATAAAGTAAAAGTAAAACATTTGACGGTAGTTGATTTTTCAGTCTTCTTATCACACCCAACCCTCTTGAAATCTTAACTGCCACAAGATCACAATGTGATTTCCAACTTAAATTAAAATCAAGACTAAAGCCCAAATATTTAACACTATTTACATGCTTTAAAAATTCACCGTTAAAAACAATTTTATTATCTAAAACACATGAAACTCCATTTCTACAAAATGTCACGAAATTTGTTTTTGAAATATTCACTACCAAATAACTAGAATTTGTAAAACTTATCAATTCAGCGAGGGCCTTATTTGTCTTCTCAATTAACTGGTTCAGACAAGTAACTGTAATCGTAAACACCGTGTCATCAGCAAAAGACGTTATAAGTGCATCTGATATATAAAAACGCATGGTATCAACGTAAATTAGATAAAGAAGTGGGCCAAGCACTGAACCCTGAGGCACACCAGAATTAACGATAAAAGTTTTTGAAATATAATTTTTAATAGAGACTCGAATAATACGCTGGTTAAGATAAGATTCAAACCATTTCAGATTAACCCCTTGGATCCCTAAACGACTTAGCCTATTTAATAAAATTTTATGAACCACCGTGTCAAAAGCCTTTCTAAAGTCTATAAATACTGAAAGTACCAGTACACTTTTTTCGAGAGCAACATTGATGAAATCTGTTAGGTGCTGGACTGCATGTATTGCAGAGTGGTTTTTCCTGAATCCAAACTGCGTATCACTAAGAAAACCGTAAGTAGTCAGATGGTTATAAAGTCGTCGATGCATCACTTTTTCATACAGCTTAGCAAATAGGGGCAATATTGAAATCGGCCTCCAATTAGACGGATCAGTTTTTGAACCCCCTTTGTGAAGCGGAATAACTTTAGCCTCTTTCAGACGAGTAGGAAATTCACCTTTCTTCAAAGAAAGGTTAATCAAATAAACAATACAAGGCAACAAATATACCATAACATGCTTGAACGCTTTCAGATTAATTCCATCATTCCCTGGAGAACTTGATTTTACCAATCCTATTATCTGTTTCAATTCTTCAACGTTCGTTTCATCTGCAGACATTTCCAATCCAACTCCCCTTTCATCACTAAACGTCTCATTAATTTCATTATTTTCATCGCATGGATTCTCACTTATTGATTCACCAATCTTAGAAAAATATTCACCAAAGAAATTAGCCACCTCTTCATTTCCATCAACAAATTTACCATCAAAGATCAGACTAGCAGGAATCTCGGTCTCTTTCTTCTTATTTATGATTTCATTTATAATATTCCAAGTCGTTTTCGTATTGCCTTTGTTTTCCTTAAATTTCTCTCCATAATATTCGCGGATGCATGACCGCCTTAGCCGATTTACTTTATTACGGATTTGTTTAAATTCAGTTAGATCTTGACTATGGTTACTATTTAAGTAACTCAAATACAATGTATTTCTCCTTCTAATTAAGTCAAGTAGCTCCATAGTTACCCAAGGTTTTCGGGGTTCCTTTTTCCTCACCTTTATGCTCTTTACTGGGCAAGTTCTCTCAAATATTGGCTGCAATATGTCCATGAACTTATCGAATGCCGCAGAAGCACTTTCAGATTCTTCATAAACTGGTTTCCATGACACGATACTTAGTTCCTCTCTAAACTTCTGTAGGTTCTCTTTTTTTAGTTGCCTTCTTTTAACCTTTGTCCTGTTCTGCTTTATCGCATATTGATATGAAGTCACTGCTACTATAGGAAAGTGATCGGAAACCTCATTTACTATAACGTCAGCATAACAGCTATGTAATACCCGGGATCGCACGAAAATATTGTCAATAAGTGTAGCTGACTGTCCTGTAACACGAGTCGGAATCCCAACTAATGGATAAAAATCATAACTGGAGAAAACGTTTAAAAAATCCAAATTATCATTGTATAAACTTAAAAGATCAAAATTAAAATCCCCCATGCAAATGCACTCCAGATTACTCAATTCTACTGCATCCATTAAACTACTAAAACCATTTTCAAACTCCTCCCAAACTGTACTCGGCGGCTTATAAACCTCAGTAATCAATATATTTTTTCCACCAACTTCCAGCTCAAGAGTAAGAGATTCCACCTTACCTTCTATCCAAACTGATAGGTCTTCCCTTATTTTAGCAACAAAATGATCCTTAACCAAAAATGCCAAACCTCCACGTCCCATTCTCTCTCTATTCCTTACAATAAGCCTGTATCCTGGAAAATTATATAACGACAGAACATGCTCAGAAGTTAAAAAAGTTTCACAAAGGCCAATTACATCAAATTTACTATTCACATTATCAATTAACTGGAGAATTTCATAATACGTTGAAGTTACATGGCAATTCCAATGACAGAGGCAAAACGATCTTGCATTCACCTCTAATCCTGAAGAAATCACATCCACATAACAACTATCTCTTTGCGGGGAAAAATCAGCATTTATACTTTCTGGAAGTAAATCATCATAAAGAACATCTCCCACTCTAAAAGGATTACTCTCTAGAAAACACAAGTGAGAAATATCACCCATTATCCTTACAAAATCCACTCAAATCAACTATGAAAAATTCAGTAAGTATCAGCTAGGCTATAGAGCCGACGCGGTGCGCTTTGGCTGGATAATTTCGCGAAAATGCGACCTTTGTCTGTCCAAACATTTTTCACACCGAACTTGTCCCGTGCACTATTTAATATTGCCTTTCTACGTTTTGTAAGAAATTCACTAACATAAATTCCGGATCCAGCTAATTTTGATTTAGTTTTAAACACTTTGTACGCAAGTTCTTTTGATACCAACTTCACTAAAACTGGGGCCACAGGATCTGGATTTCTGCGGGCTAAATTTCGAGAATCTTCCGTAGAGTTGAGTCTGAAACGCTGAATCGACACAAAATGCTCCCTAGTAATAGTCGAAACTCCCATAGTTGACTTAACAAGGTTTAGGACAGTCATATTAAGATCTGAGCCAGGTGTCTGTCTTATTCCTGAGAATATCAGACAGTCTTGCATAGCTTCCTGTTCAAAATCATCAAGCTTGTTCTCCATTGTAAAAATACGATTTTCTAGTGCTTCAATTTGACTCTTTAGTCCTTTAAGTAAGTTTTCAATGCGCTCAAACCTCGGATTAAAATCTAGCACTATAGCATCATAAATTTCTGCAGTAATAATTTGACTATTTATCTGTACAGCACCAGAAGACCCAGTTCCAATGTTTTGCGCTATTTTTTCTGCAACACGTTTTTCTATATCTGCCACTAGCTTAGTCTTAGTTATCGTATCTTCTTCCTGGGTCGCAGCTAACTGTTGAAAAAGTCCAGAAATAGACGAACTAGAAGAATTTTCAGACGTCCCTGTTCTTGCAAACTCTTTGTATATATTGGGGAAAGTCGCTACTTCTGTGAATGCTTGTCCTACCCTTTTAGTTTTCGATCTCTTTGCTTCATTAATATTCTCTGCATAAGAAACTAAGCAATCTTCACTAACTGTCTGCTTATCATGAGTACCGTAGCAGAATACTAGATAACTCAGTCCATTTCTAGTGGAATTTCTTCCAAGTATTCTAACTGGCCAAAGGGGGTAGTTAATAAACTTTGCTAAGGCAAGATCTCCGATAGTAAACATCTCTTGTTTAGTTAATCAGTCTATCAAGAAGCACATCGGTAAAAAAAAAGAGATATACCGGTCTTAATTGTGAACTTTTATAACTGCTGAAGGTCACTGTATTAATTAAGTTCTTGTTAGTGAAATAATAAGTCCAAAAACAGGTGTTTACACTCTGAAGACTGGCAATGGAAATTTAATGTCCCGAGGGAATTTTAAATAGCCAGCAAAACGATAATCCGCTTATGAAAATAAATCCAAAATGAAAGTCCACAGGGAAATTTCACAGCTTGAGCAGGGTTATATCTGAAAAATTTTTGGTGTTAACACCACGAAGTCTGAATCAATACTGATTCGATACTTTTCGATACGAAGTCTGAATCGATACTTTTCATTTAGATTAGTGATCTACTTTTATCTTTCTATAGCAAAAGAAAGACAAGGAAACAAAACCTCTGATGGTGGAGGTGAACAGTTTTGGGAAGCTATGACACCAATCTTAGAATTTAAATGCTTTCACCTCTACTATATTCAATTTTAACTTCAACTAGAATTTCTACACTGCATTAAAGCGTTTTCGCATGAAAATGCGAATACAATACCATTTCCCTTCCCTATCAAGTTCCAAATATTTTTATAAAGAATGTCCCTTTTGAAGGTGCATGCGTCTCCATGCAGTTCACAAGCTCCAATTGAATACTTTACTATTTTATCTTAAGCCTTATCTCGAGAACAGACCGAATTACAAATTTTAAAAATTCCCATCCAAATTTTAAGAACGTATAGGCTATAATTTTCAAACAATTCCTTTCCCTAAATTCCCCTAGAAAAAAAAACTTTTTACGCTAAATTTTTTTATTGTTTTAAAAAATAAAGCTGTGAGACAGAGTCAAACTTTAGCGTAAAGAGCGAGGCGTTGAAAAGGGGACAACCTCTTTTATATACGGAATAATTTCTGTTGGTTTTAAGTTTTAATGTCGCTCCTTACTTTCAGTTAAAAAAAAACTTGTTTTTTTTAATTTAATTTCTGAACGTTTTTGAATTAATGCAGCTTTGATTTTGGCTCACCGTATATGAATAATTAAAACGAAATTTGCATATTAATTTTACTTTTTTTTGGCTAAATGGCTTTCTCGAAATTTTGATCTGACGTAACGTATGAATTAACTTACGTAACGACCTTCTATATTCGTATATTTTTATTACGTATATTAGGGGGTCCGCCCCCTAGTCAATACCTCGCTCTTTATGCTAAAGTTCAAATTTACTTCCAATTCTTTAAGAATGACCCCTTAATCACAAAGGTCATTAATTATAATAAATAGCTCTGATGAAAGTACAAAAGTTTTGACGTTGCTCCTTACTTTCAGTTGATTTTTTTTTTTATTTATTTTCTGATTGTTTTTTAAATAATGTTGGGGAATCTGGCATCCCCTTCATAGTAATATCCCTTCCTCCATGAAAAGACCCTCCCGCGTAACCCCCCCCCCAAACTACCAGAAATAATCCCCCTGAAAACTTCTATATATTTCCCAATAACAAATGCTATAGGTAAACATTGGGCAAAGTTCATAACTTGCAGACCTTCCCCGGGGACCGTGGGGGATTAAGTCATCCTCAAAGACATAGCTATTGTATTTTCGACCATGCTGAACAAAATGGCTATCTCATAATTTTGATCGGGTGACTTTGGGTAAAAAATGAGCGGGTGACTTTGGGTAAAAAATGGAGATACCTCCATTTTTTTGGTCCCTTAAAAAGGGCACTACAACTTTTAACTTCCGTTCGAATGAGCCCTCCCGCGATATTCTAGAACCACTGGGTCAATACAAACATCCCTGGGAAAAAAACAAACTAACAAATAAACACGCATCAGTGATCTTTCTTCTGGCAAAAAATACAAAATTCCACGTTTTTGCAGATAGGAGCTTGAAAATTCTGTAGTAGGATTCTCTGATACAATGAATCTGATGGTGTGATTTTCACTAAAGTTCTATTACTTTTAGGGGGTGTTTCCCCCTTTTTTCAAAAATAAGGCAAATTTTCTCAGGCGCGTAACTTTTGATGGGTAAGACTAAACTTGATGAAACTATTATATTTGTAACCAACATAAAAATCGATTCTTTTAATGTATCTATTGGTATCGAAATTCAGTTTTTTAGACATTCGGTTACTATTGAGCCGGGTCGCTCCTTACTTACAGTTCGTTACCACGAACTGTATGAGAGAACCTCTTTCTTATCTTACTTATTTAATTAATTGCTCATTTAAGATTTCTAGGCATAAATATTCAGAACTTTGAAATTAAACTTTGTATATTGGCCTGTTAATTAGATACTTCTGTAAATTAAATTTTTATTTTTACTTAGAGTACTTTGAAATCGGTTGTAAATACTTTGCCCAAATAAAAATGTTTCTGCATAATCTATGATATTTTGATATCTCGACAGGATATAAGATGAAACTGAATTGAGCATTTAATAGGATTTTTTGAGCAGCGGGGATAATGAGGCGCCTCTAAGGATTCGTAGATAAACGTCACAAAGGAACCTAACTGCCACAAGCAATTTCGTATAAAAAAACTAAATATGTGCAAAATATATTTAGGCAAAAACTGAGGTGCTGTTTAATGGTTTCATTACATATTTTCTTTTTATGATTTCATTTTAATGTGTTTCTTTTATGGTTTCATTTAAATGTGTTTCTTTTTATGGTTTCATTGTAATGTGTTTCTTTTATGGTTTCATTGTAATGGTTTTATTTTAATGTAAATTTTCTAGATTTCTTTGTTATACGGTCTTAATTGTGGTTTTTAAGCTCTGTCTTTCTTTCGAAAATGTTTTCCGTAAAACAACTAATAAAAACATTTTAAAAAAAAATTCAGCAAACCCTATTAGGATTTATATATTCCTTGCAAGAATCAATACTCAGATTTCTTTCATTTCTTTTCTTTTGGCTTGGGTAAAAGTTTGCCAGGAAAGTATAGGTTTAGGTATTTCTCGTCAAATAGTTCGATATTAGTTCAATCCAGTAACTGGACAAATACTACGGTGAAAGTGCCTATAATTTTTGTCAATTTAAAAGATTTTTGTAGAGGCCCTGTGGCCTATTTGTTTTGCATTATATTATTATTATTATAATTATTTCGGTTACACATTTTTCTAGGCAACTCATTCAACACTCACAGTCTCCATAATAATTCTCTTTTCTCTATATAATTCCCCAACTTATATTTTTCTTAAATTCAATAATTTTTCAAAGATTTTATCTAACTTCGTCTATTCAGGTCAAAGATCAAATCTTGCCTGAATCCTTTTACCATTGCCCGATAATAGTTAATGATATGGCTGTTAGTTCTATTAAAGGAGAGGAAGGCGTGGTCTAGGGATGAAGCGTTAGAAGTGAGAACCGTTAGTTTTGAAGTTATTATATATATATATATATATATATAATATATATATATATATATATATATATATATATATATATATATATTATATATATATATATATATATATATATATATATATATATATATATATATATATATATATATATATATTATATTATATATATATATATATATATATATATATATATATATATATATATATATATATATATATATATATATATATATATATATATATAATATATATATATATATATATATATATATATATATATATATATATATATATTTTCATATTTTATTTTATCATTTATATTTTTCTTAAACTCATTAATTTTCGAAGCTTTTAACAAACTTCTACTATTCAGGTCAAAGATCAAATCCTGCCAGAATCCTTTTATCATTGCCTGTTAATAGTTAATGATATGGCTGTTACTTCTGTTAAAGAAGAGGAAGACGTGGTCTCGAAACGAAGCGTTAGAAGTTAGAGCCATTTTTTTGAACAGTTAAAGGTCTTGCAAAATCTTATACAAGGAGTTTATAAGACGCAAATGTAGTTGATTTCCAGATATAAATTATATATTTTTGAGGAGGACACTCACCCCCCCCCCAGTCCTCACGTCAAGGGTTGTAAGTTATGCCCTGGGGAAAATAAGGTTTTTTTTTATAGAAAGCTTTATCGTAGGAACTTCAAAAGGGTTCATTCCATTGGAAATTAAAAGGGCTAGTGCCCTTCTTAATAGTCGAAAGTGATTGGAGGGGAACTAACCCCCCTCTCACGCCCACCTTTTCCCCAAACACATCCAATCAAAATTTTGAGATAGCAATTTTGTTCTACGTATTTGAACGTTCTGGAAAGTAGGTCTTGAGGATGACAGCCCCTCACAGCCCTCAGGGCAAGGGTTGTAAGGTATGCCCTGGGGGCATACAAGGTTTTTATAGAAAGCATTGTCATAGAAACTTCAAAAATGGCTCATTTGATTGGAAATTGAAATGGCTAGTGCCCTTTTTAATAGTCGAAAGTGATTGGAAGGCAACTAACACCGCTTCCACGCCCACCATTTATTCAGACACATACAATCAAAATTTTGAGATAGCCATTTTGTTCAAAGTAGCTGAAAGGTCCAGAAAATATATATTTGAGGATGACACTCATTCGAAAAGCCTCATTCGATTGGAGATTCAAAGGGCTAGTGCCCATTTTAATAGTCGAAAGTTATTGGAGGGCAACTAACACCCCTTACGCGCCCACCATATCCCCAAACACATCCAATCAAAATTTTGAGATAGCCATTTTGTTCAAAGTAGCTGAAAGGTCCAGAAAATATATATTTGAGGATGACACTCATTCGAAAAGCCTCATTCGATTGGAGATTCAAAGGGCTAGTGCCCATTTTAATAGTCGAAAGTGATTGGAGGGCAACTAACACCCCTTACGCGCCCACCATATCCCCAAACACATCAAATCAATATTTTGAGATAGCCATTTTTTTTCTTCAATTTTTTGTTCTTCTTCTTTTTAATTTTCAGAGCATTTGAAGACTAAAGTGTCTTTTCAGTTATTTTTTTATTTTTAAAAGTCTAATAGATTATTATTAATTAATATTACCTGGAAATCTGTTGTAAATGCTTCTGGCAAAAAATTGTGTTTTTGCATCACGTGGTAGAGCATCTCATGGGTTTCAATTGCTGGCTGAAGATCCCCCTTTAAAACCTAGAAATGGAAGTAAACACATACACACGCCATAAACAAACCAATATAGGAAATAAACTGTTCTATTTTATGGTATTTAATTTGTTCCAAAAAGTAAAACAGAGAAATAAACAATTATAACAATAGCCTTCATTTTACATGGAATGATTTATCAGACCAAATCCCGCTGGAACAATGGTATGGACACTTTACTTCAGTGTTTTTGTCCAAGCCATCATCAACTGAATTCAGTTATCGTGAATTGTTATATAAGCATTTTTTTTCAGTTGAACCCATATAAAAACCTAGTTTATTTCTCTTCATCTTTGGTTTTGATTAAAATTAGACCACTAAAATGTGGGAAGGCCCCAGGTCCAGATGGTTTGTTATCAGAGCACCTTTTGTATGATATTAAAAAACTACAAGAACATCTTACGTTATTATATCAAGTAACAGTAATCAAGGATTATGTCCAGTCTTTGATGGGAGAAGGTGGAGTAGTTTGCATACGCAAGAATGGCAAGGATCCTTCATATTGTTCATCATATAGACCTATAACACTTTGTTCTGTTATTAGTAAATTATTTGAAAATATTTTACTCCCATATTTGTCAACAAAATTTGATGTGGGGACCATCAGTTAGGCTTTCGAAGTGGTGTAGGGGTTCAAAATGCGCACGCAATATTTCTAGAAATATTGGAGCATCATCATAACTTAAAAAAACAACTATTTGTGTGCGAAGTTGATATTTCAAAAGCGTTTGATAGTATGTACGCTTTTTTATCATTGTTGCGTAGTGGAGTGAACCCATTTATAAGCCAGTGTTTGACGGGTTGGTATGGTAATTCTGTGAATTACCATACTAAATCTGTGAGAATTTTTTCGGGAGGGTAACTTTCAGACCGAATTTCTTTACGTCTTGGAGTAAAACAAGGGCCAGGTCTTAGCCCCGTTATATTTAATAACGCAAATAGAACAGCCACACGGTACATACCCCCATATGTGATTGACGGTGTCAAAATTAGCCACTTGTCATATGCTGAAGATATTTTGCTATTTTCGAACAATTTAATATCAATAAAGAATGCAACTAACATATTACATTCACAGATACGGGAGATAGGATTAGAGATTGAAGCTACTAAAACAGAATTCCTAGTGGCAGGCAATAACAGTGATTTCCAGCATCACTCAATTAGGGTGGGATCACTTAATATCTTTATAATGATTCCATTAAATGCCTTGGCTTGCCTTTTGGCCCGACAATTAAAGCTACGCGGGAGTTGGTGTTATCGTCTGTACTGGGAAAACTTAGGAAAACTTATGGCCTGCTAGTCAGGGTGAAAGGTCGTTTTGATAAACAAACACTTGCTATAATTTATAATTCAATGTTTGCACCTCATGTATTTTTCATTGTTCTATTTTTCAAGTTTTTAGGCAAAAGTGATAAAAAGCGAATCCGCGTGTACTTTTTCCGGTTTTGTAAATATGTTCTTGGAATTCCACTGGTTCAAAAATAGGTATATTATACGAAAATTCTGAATATTTGAAATTACTGTTAAAATGGATCAACAATACAACCGATTTCTTAGACGATCTAGAGAAAATAGAATAAATTTTCCCCTTAATTGTCTCGTTTAATGGAAAAATAGTTTTTTCGCCATTGCTTTAATAAAACAGCTATTTATGCTTTATGTATTATGAGTGTTTATGCGTTACGTTTTATGAGTATTTTAGTGTTGTGCACTAATGAGCTGTCATAAGCTATTTATTATATATTCATGAGTTACTGAGTATTATGAACTACTTGTTGTCGTCCTTTTCGTTAGAAGTGTAATTTTTTAATTTCCAGTTTTCTTTTCATTTATTTCCTATACTCCTCTGTGTACATCTGTACACAGAGGAGTATATTATTCGTTAGAAGTGTTATTCGTTATTTATTCGTTCGTTATTAGTTCGTTATTCGTTAGAAGTTTTATTCGTTAGAAGTGTAATTTTGTAATTTTCAGTTTTATTTTCATTTATTTCCTATACTCCTCTGTGTACATCTGTATATTAGTTAGATATTTATATACCTGTAAAGAATTTAAGATATGTGTTACTTTGCTGAGCTAAAATTATAATACAGCAATGAGAGGGGCAAACTGCTTTATTGATTGGAGGCCGAACTTTTAACCAAAAAAGAAATTTTTTTATTACCCTTAAGGTGTGTAACTGTTTTAGATTCCGTATTATGACGCCAAATTTAGAATATTTCATTGCAGAAGTAATTTCAACGGGCCCAACTTCGAAAGATATAAAAATTCGAAACAAAAAAGGTAAATTAAACGGAAAACATATAAAAAAAAACGTGGGGTAAATCTGTAGGTATGTTTTTACGCTTCTTATAATTACATGCGCTGAATTCAATAGAACACCCACAATAATCTTGAAAATTATAACATTTCCTATTGAGAGCATAATTCTAGGGAAATCATGTTGAAAAATAGAACATACTATAAATAAAATAAATAAATAAAATAAATAAAATAATATAAAATAAATTATAAATAAATAAAATAAAAAATAACTTGGAAAAATACATAAGAAACGGATAAAACTTTTTGATCAAGACAGTGAATAGAATAAATTTAAAAAAAAACGAATATTTTGGCCTCATATTAGGTTAGTAGGAAAATAATTGGAATAAACAGTTAAAAGACTTAATAAAAGACCGTGAAATGGATTTCTATACACGAAGAAAAAGAGAAAAAAGAAGAAACCCGTTTCTATTTTTTTTTTTCATTTTATCTATATATAAAATGACAGTGTATTCAAAGAAACCATTTACGTAGAGCATGTGAAACAAAACTGAGCGTTTCAAGTAGCAAGGACACTAAAAATAAAATCTTTAAATCGGTTAAGTAAAAACTTAAACAACCATATACATCTTGAAAAATTAGGAAACCCCGGGAACTCAATTTTTAATGAAAAAGACATACACATGCAGTTAAGTGGTTTTACGCTTAGGGGCCGCCAAGTTTGAAAATAAGGAACGGGTTTGACAAATCAGAAGAAAATGAACGACAAAAATGTCATATTGTAGCTCTAGAAGCTGTAACTTTCCTGATTGCTGTAGCAAAAGCAAACACTGTCATAAATCTAAGCTCCTCATTAGTGTTAATATTATTAAAATTATTCAAGTCTAATACTTCAAATTATTAGTTAATTGACTTACCAAATAAGACATCTTCTTAGAGAACACTATTCGACTATTTTATTCTGTTGTATTTATTCATTTAGTTGACTATTACTGTTTTTATAATTCATGTCATTTGACTAAGCAAATCCATCTCAAGATGTGCTTAAATTGATTCAATCTTGTAAAAATGGAATATATTTTAATTTATTTTCAGTTGTCTAGAAAGCAGTTTTAAGCTAATTAAGAACGATTAACATCAATTCTACCAGTCTCTGCATTTAGAACAGCTGAATAGTTGATAGCTTTAGTTGGCGCCGGGACTACAAGGTATATCTTCGGAGATGCATCCTCTGAAGTAGGACCTACAGGTAGCGAAAAAGTTTGAACTTAAGTAATAATAATAATAATAATAGTATGTACCTACGTTTTAAATTTGAAAAATTGTCTTAATCGGTTTAATAAGGGTCAAAAGGATTGTTACCTCTAAGAAGCTTACACTCAAATTGAATACCGTATTTTTTCTTGTCTTAACGCAAAAGACGATTAGAAGAGACCATGCCTTATTATATTTTATTGGCAGACATGAGATAGGAAGGCACGCCCTCATTTCCTTCATCCAATAGCCATTCCGAGTGTTTAACCACGTATTGCTTAATGTGTTCTATTTTAACGTTATTGGCACTATCAATAGAACCTTTATTTTCTTCTGGTTTCAAAATGTCACATTTATTACTTGAATTTTATGTCTACCCACTGGCCTATATTTAATCAATAGCCTAACTGAACATACCGGTTGTACCACTCTATTGACCGTTTTATTGCTCGAAGACCAGATAAGTTGAGCGTTACACCCGTTTGGTTGGGCTTGTTTGAAAACAAGAAAAGTTTCCGCTTGTTTCTTTTCACGATTCAATGTGGCAACAAAGGAGAGAATTTACGTGCACGAAAGACTCTTAATAGTTGTGTGAAAACTGAAAGAAAGATCGTAGAGAATTCCAGTTTTCAGGTATGAATAGACCAAAGATGGAGCAGGGAAAAAAACATTTTTAAAGCATATAGGAAAAAATTAAGAAAATGAATGTAAAAAGAAGTTCAAAAGCTACCTGAAGTCCTGGCCAAAATGCCTGCAATGAATCCATGAAGTTCTTCGAATTGATGTTAGGCCTATGCATATGGACATCTAGCAGAATAGGACCTTGACTTACGTATTTCATGACAGCTCTATAGTGCTACAAAAATCGAAATATAAATATAGGAGGAACAATCCTTTCCTAATGAGAAGTGCTTATATACGGGAGTACACAAAAATGGAGATTAAAGAAGGCATGAAGTGAACCAATGGCATTTCCTTCCATTTTCCTCATCCCCATCCTTCTCCTAAATTTTTAAAAGAAAGGTATGCATGTTAATAATTTCTTAGACCACACTGCTTTTCCATTTACGAAAAATTAATTATAAATTGAAGAATCTGTTCATTTTATAATTCATAAATTGGTTGATGAACTTGTGAGATTTAATTAGGGGTTATGGGCCGGGGGTTAGCTTACCTCTATTGTTTTGTTCAAGTATAAATATATTCTTCATTTTTGATAGATTTCCACTTATACATTGTGAGGAGACGAGTGTATCATTAAGTGGCGTTCACAAGCGTGTCTAGCTAGAATTCCATGTATAGACACGTGTCTAGCCAGAATTCAATGTCTAGGCAACGACCGTTCACAAGTAAAATTCGGGGCTTAGCTAGACAGGCTAAACAAGGCACTTGGCTAGACATTGAGTTCTAGACTCTAGAACTCAATGTCTAGGATTTTTGATTATAGCCAATCAGAATGTGTCAAGTTCCACTATTTTCATCATTTTTGTTTACCTATGTAAACTGAAATTTAATTTTTGTTTTCTCATTAATTTTTTTTTCATTTTAGGCAAATATGCAACACCAGACATAATAGTGAAGCACACTAAGGCAATTGTTTCATTTATCTCATCCATTATCTTGTGACAGTAAAAATAGGGATTACAATTTTGAAAGTTTTGCCCGAATAAGCTTTCTTGATTGGCTAGAAATGACAATTTGAAACTAAATTTGTAGTTTTAGCTAAGCACCGAATTTTACTTGTGAACGGTCGTTTCCTAGACATTGGATTCTGGATAGACAAGTGTCTAGACATGGGATTCTAGCTAGACGCGCTTGTGAACGCCGCATTATAGACATTCGATTTTGTTTATACGCCAGTGCATGGAAGTGTTATTTAATATGTGAGTTTTGATTCCTATTTATTTATAATTCTTTTGCTTTTTGCTTTTTCTTTCTCTTCGTGTGCTTAGTATGTTGTATTTCGATGTAATTTAATTAAAAAAAAAATAGATATTTCATTTTCTCCCTTTTTTTCCGTTGAGAAAGGTTCCAGGATGTGGGGCCGAAATATTCGGAGTATGTTTGTTTAATTAGTTGTTTATTTTTTTGTATTTTTTCACAGCTTTATCAAAATTAAAACCCGTTTTTCTTGCTTAATTTTTCGTAAGGTATGCATGTTGTACCTTATTTAAAGTATAATTTTGTAAAATTTTTAATGTGTATGACTTGAGCGCCAAAGCGGCTCATTTCCTCTCTTTACAGTTTAAATACTTAAAAACTACAAACACTTTTTATAGTTTGAAGGTATGATACATATTTTTAGTTTTTCAGATTCTCAGTTTCCATTGACAGGAGTTGCTTTTTACTTACAGTTTGATGTTTTATTCTGTATTCGCTAACTGACTTATCTACTCCATTACAGATCTATAGTGCTACCAAAATTTAAATATAAATACAGGAGAAACACTCCTTCCCTGTTGAGAAGTGCTTATATACTGAAGTACAAAATAAATGAAGATTACAGACGAGAGAACTAAAGTTTTACATTTGGACCGAATACAGCATTGCAATTGCTCTATACCTTTATGAAGAAAAAGATAAGTAGATTGAATAGCTTTCTTCCTTACGGTTTATGTTCCCTTTGAAACACGCAACTCTGAAACTAGTTCACACATGAGCAAACTACCTGAAGGTCTACTTTTTCGACTTATGTGAGAAGGTCCAGGTGATACTCTGGTCCCAATTTAAAAGAGGCCTTTTCTGCCATCCAACAAGAAATCTTCTTTGAGTAGAATTACGCCACTGGGGCTTGATAGATGTCACTGAATGCATGGTTCTGCCAAACAAAACTCTAGGATCCAACATTCAGGGATTGGTCCCGATTAACAAAAGACCCCTTCACTCATTCTTATTCCCACCAACAAATATTCCTTCAAATAGAAACCAACAAACAGTCCTTCTTCTTATTTTCAATTTTGTATTTTCGGCAAAAAGTGAAAACAGGACCATCCAGTAGTTTTTGGGACGTCATATATCGATGCAGCAGGAATGAAAACAGCATATTATGCAATGATCTTTTTCATGTATGAATTATGTGTGTCATTCTGGTAGGCTATACCCTGTGAAACCAGGCAATACCCTGGGAACCCCGACCGAATACACCCAGTGAAAACACATTTCCAGCAAAACTTTAAAAAGTAAATAAATAAAACAGCGCCATCTAGAATAATGAATAGGTATTATATCCTTTCCAAAAACATCCCCACAAAGCAGCTTTCCAGTCGTCAGCAATCGATACAGAAGGGCTCATATTAGTGCAATTATCTCAAAGCCTTTTCATTTCATGAAACGTATGTTTCATTCTAGAGGCCAGCACAGACTACGAACGAATACGCGAAATACAAACACATTTCTGGGAAAAACAATCATTTAGCCCTCAAATTTCAAAGTTACTAGATTCCAAGAAAAATGAATTAGTAAACATTGTCTTTCCAAAGACAAAAAATTATAACAAAACAGCCCGAACTAGGAAAATTAACTAGTAATATTGCTTTTCCAAAAAATAGCCTCATCTAGCAGCATTACAGTCGTCACCAAACAATACAGTAGGACTGATAACAGCATAATTATGTCTAGGCCTTTTAACAGCATAAAACTTATTTTCCTTATTCACATATATTTCAAAATTTTGATAAAAAAGGGTCATTAAAGTGCTGAAAGAAGAAATGTTAAAGTATACACTTTGAAATAGCAAATTTACATTTTTTCCAACTCTTTTCAGTCAAAATTTAAATTAGCCATTTAAAATCACCAAATATTATTTTCATTACGAAAGCACTATGCAGGGGAAGGGGTCCACCTCATATCCTTCCATACACTTTTGAACTTTACAATACGACATCTATATGCGTCATAAAATAGTTAAATTTCATGTTTGGAATTCTATTCAAGGACTCAATCTCTATGCAAATTGACAGAAGGTAGAGAGTTTCGTTGGGGCGATGGCACAATAATTTTCAACCTCACGACTACCTCAACACAACTAGTAAGAGTCTAATTACAACAGAGGCTAACCTTATCAAAGCGACTATTGTATCTATCTTCACCAAGCAGTATATACGCTTTCAGGCAATACTCGTAGTAGGAGTCAATCCCTGCTCCGACTCCAGACTCCCGTCGAACCCATTCACCACTATGAACATTCAGAACAGTTCCAACTAGGTCAGACGCCCGATTTCTCAAGGTCCAAAGTTGATCCATTGCTTTATGGGCTTTCTCCTGCATTAAAATGTAGAAACAATTAGCAAAAGTAGAAAAGTAAATATGAAAAAGAATTATACATATTTATTTATAGCCACCTTACAAAATATAAGATAGTGGAGTAAAATAAATGGAAAATAAAATTGGCAAAAATAACAAATTAATGACTGAACAACCATTAAAATAAAATTGAACCAATATAAAATCGGAAAACATTAGACAACCAGATGATGCGGTCCAGTCACAACTAGTTATTAGAGGAAGGTTTACCTTGATGATGACAGAAAACACATATGTATAACATATGCAACACCAAACATATATAACATATGCTGATATGCCAAACATATATAACATTGATGATGATAGAAAACACATATGCATAACATATGCAACACCAAACATATATAACATATGCTGATATGCCAAACATATATAACATTGATGATGATAGAAAACACATATGCATAACATATGCAACACCAAACATATATAACATATGCTGATTTGCTAAACATATATAACATTGATGATGATAGAAAACACATATGCATAACATATGCAACACCAAACATATATAACATATGCTGATATGCCAAACATATATAACATTGATGATGATAGAAAACACATATGCATAACACATGCAACACCAAAACATATATAACATATGCAACACCAAACTGAGCGGTGCACAATACACAGGGTAAAGCCAAGCCCAAAAAAATACAACATGGTTACCAAGCCTCGAATAAAGTTCTGAAGACCACACCTATAATAAAAGCCACGGGTTGTGACAATCTTAGAGCGACCAGTTTCTCATTTGTCTTTAATATTATGATATATACATTATATAATATATATATATATATATATATATATTATATATATATATATATATATATATATATATATATATATATTATATATATATATATATATATATATATATATATATATATATATAATATATATATATATATATATATATATATATATATATATATATATATATATATATATATATATATATATATTATACTATATGTATATTATATATATATATATTATGTCTTTAATATTTAATATTTTCATTTGTCTTTAATATTAAAATAAAAAAAAAACAAGTTTTTTTAACTGAAAGTAAGGAGCGACATTAAAACTTAAAACGAACAGAAATTATTCCGTATATGAAAGGGGCTGTCCCCTCCTCAACGCCTCGCTCTTTACGCTAAAGTTTGACTCTGTCTCACAACTTTATTTTTTAAAACAATAAAAAACTTTAGCGTAAAGAGCGAGGCGTTGAGGAGGGGACAGCCTCTTTCATATATGGAATAATTTCTGTTCGTTTTAAGTTTTAATGTCGCTCCTTACTTTCAGTTAAAAAAACTTGTTTTTTTTTATTTAATTTTTGAACGTTTTTGAATTAATACAGGTTTTGATTTTGGCTCACCGTACATGAATAATTACAACAAAATTTTCATATTAATTTTACTTTTATTAGGTTAAATGGCTTTCTCGAAACTTGTTTAATTTTATTTACGAACGTTTTTATTAGCAATAAATATACGTAACTTACGAATTAACTTACGTAACGAACTTCTATATTCATATATTCTTAATACGTATATTAGGGAATTCGTCCCCTAGTCAATACCTTGCTCTTTAAGCTAAATTTCGAATTTTGTTCGTTAAAAATGACCCTTAATCACAAAGGCCGTTAATTAGAATAAATAGCTCTTATGAAAGTACTAAACATCTTTGGCTTAAAAAGGGAGGTATTGACTAGGGGGTAAACCCAATCATATACGTAATATTTTCTGTTCGTTTTAAGTTGTGATGTTGCTCCTTACTTTCAGTTGAAAAACCAATTTTTTTTTATTTGATTTCTGGTCTTTTTTTTTAACAATTCTGGGAAATCTGGCGCCCCCTTCATAGCAATGTCCCTTCCCCCATGAAAGTTCCTTCATGGAAAGATCCTCCCACATAACCCCCAACCCACCCCCCTCCCCCACTACCAGAAAAAAAATCCCCCCTGAAAACGTCTTATACTTCCCAATAACCAATACCATATGTTAACATTGGGTAAAGTTCATAACTTTCAGCCCCGAGGACTTCGGGGAATTAAGTCATCCTTAAATACATAGTTATCATATTTTCGACCATGCTGAACAAAATGGCTATCTCAAAATTTTGATCGGATGACTTTGGGAAAAAAATGTGCGTTGGAGGGGGCCTGGATGCCCTCCATTTTTTTGGTCACTTAAAAAGGGCACTAGAACTTTTAATTTACGTTCCAATGAGCCCACCCACGATATTCTAGGAGCACTGGGTCGATACGATCACCCCTGGGGAAAAAAAAACAAAAACAAATAAACACGCATCCGTGATCTTTCTTCTGGCAAAAAAAGCAAAATTCCACATTTTTGTAGATAGGAGCTTGAAACCTCTACAAGAGGGTTCTCTGATACGCTGAATATGATGGTGTGATTTTCATTAAGGTTCTATAACTTTTAGGGGATCTTTCCCCCTTTTTTTGAAAATCAGCCAAATTTTCTCAGGCGCGTAACTTTTGATGGGTAGCACTAAACTTGATGAAAGTTATATATTTGAAATCATCATTGAAATCTGATTCTCTTGATGTATCTATTGGTATCAAAAACCCGTTTTCTAGAGTTTCGGTTACCATTGAGCCGGGTCGCTCCTTACTTACAGTTCGTTACCACGAACTGTTTGATATTTAAAGAAGGACAAGTTAGATCACAAAAAACAAGGACAAGTTTTATAAGTATTTATAAGCTGTATTTTCTTTCAGTAGTAATAGTAATAAAAACTATGTTGAAACTTTATAAGCCCATAAGCAGTAACGTCACGTTAACATGTTAGCATAGTACAGAACAGCATAATCTAGAAAAAAAAGAAGATAAAAACGTATCAAAAGTCTAGCAAAGACTGATGAAAATGATAGATTTTGTTAAAAAGAATGCTGTTGTCTCTGAATGCCACTAGTTGAATATTTTACCACTGAAGGCTCAAAAGACGCATTGAATTGATTAAACATTGAAGATTAATTTAGCAATAGTTTTCTATATTTGTTTATAGCGAATTTGATGTGATTTTGGAAGGCAGACACATCAAAAGACGAGAAATATATCAATATTTAAGGAATTAGAACGTCCTTTCCAATACTTTAATAGAGTTTTAGCACTGGTTAACTCAAGAATTTATATTAATTTCTTTTACTCCCCGTGCACCCCAAAAGCACGAATTTTAACAAGTCATTTTTCAGGAAATTCCTGGAATACGAGTACGCCATTTTAAAACGCTTTTCTTTTCGTAGGAATCTATTTTAGCCAATCATTGCCAAAACATAAATACAAAGAGAAGGAAGATGGAGAGAGAGAGAGAGAGAAAGAAAGAGAGCATATAACCAACCTCAAAAACTGTATCTCCAGAAAGTCTTGAAAGTGCTGCAAATTCAAGTATCATCGTGCCGGCACAGGCGGTGCATGTTTCTCTCGAATGTTCTGGTGTTATTGTTTGCATACCGTGCCGTAAATTAACCTGGAAGAGAGACATGTAAACAATTTCTCCCAGACAAGTTCAACACCAAAGAGTATAGGAAAGAGACAAGAGGGAACAACCTTGACTGTAAAAAAGAAAAAAAAAACAACCAATGAAATCCAAACTGATCTGCACTACACTAAACTTGAAAATTATTCCAAGAAGCAGAGCTTGTATATGAGGTGAAAATAGTTACCTACCATAAATTCCCACAGAAAAAAAGAAAAAGAAAAAAGGAAAAAAAGGGAAAAAACATAATTTCTTTCTGTAGTACAGACACGAGACTTAATCACAAACAAATTCGTGAAACAAAGAATTAACCATCAAAGAAACCTATCTAAATTGTAACCTCTATTAATCAAACAGTTCGTGGTAATAAACTGTTAGTAAGGTGTGACTTGGCCCAATAGTAACCGAAACTCTAAAAATTTCTCTTTTTAAATTATTACGTCAAAAGAATTGGCTTTTATATGGTGATTCCAAACCAATAAAATCTATAAAGTTTAAAGTTACCCATCAAAGCTACAAGCCTGGGAAAGTTTGCTTCGAAAAAGGAGGAAAGCACCCCCGAAAAGTCAAGCGATTTAAATAAAAATCATTCCTTTTCATTCAGCTTATCAGCGAACCTCGATGAAGAGCTTTCAAGCTTCTATACACAAAAATGTGGAATTTTGTATTTTTTGCCTGAAGTAAGATCACACAAGTGTGTTTATATGTTATTTTTTCTTCCAAGGGATGATCGTATCGAAGCAACGATTCGAAAAAATTGGGAGAGGGCTCATTCAAACCGAAACTAAAATGGACCAAAAGGATTCGAGGCCAACTAGCCCCCTTCCCACGCCTCTTTCCATCTCAAAAGACATCTGATCAAAATTTTGAGGTACCCATTTAATTCAGCATAGTTCAAAGGCCAATAACTATGCGTCTGGGGATGATATTGCCCCCCCCCCCACTTCCTCCGGAGAATGAGATTCAAGCTATATAATTTTCCAATGGAGGCAACGGTGCTCGTCCGGAGTTAGTTCCCATGCAAATTGGCGCATGAAAAATGACCTCAACGTGCCTCTGGATATCTGGCTAGCCACCAGAGAACCAAATGCATCTGGGAACGGTTGGGTTGGCAGCCCTCCTCCTGAAACTTCTATTGCTACGAATGGAACCCAAAATTCAGCCTCGGATACATCATCTAAAATCCCGCCTCGACCCAGGACCGCCCACGGACGGTTCCCTCTCAATATCCTTGACCAAGGTGGCATCAATGTGGCCACCTAGAATGTTCTGACACTAAACCAACCCGGTTTAAAGCTTCTATTAGCCAGAGAATTAAAGAAATATAAAGTTACAATTGCTGGAATCACTGAAACACATCTATCTGGTAATGGTGAGAAGTACATTGGTGAAGGGTGCACACTGCTTTGGTCTGGTAGTCACCAGAAACAAAGAGGCGTTGGCCTAGTGCTGAACAGTGCAGCACACAAGGGCCTCCTGTCATTCGCACCAGTATGACCCAGGCTCCTGAGAGCAAGGCTCGATTGTAAACATGGAAAAATAACCATCATCACCTGTTACGCCCGACATAGCCAAGTACATCTGGTATAGCAATGATAGATCTACGAAGAAGATGCTCGACTACATTCTCATTCGCCAGCGATGGCTGTCGTCTGAACAGAATTGTCGCACCTACCAAGGCGCCGAACTTGGGAACACCGACCATCGTCTGGTTGCAGCCAAAATCAGGCTTTGCCTATCAGCTACAAAAACCAGCCAGACACCTCGTGAAATTGATTCCTACCGTATCCAGCAAGACCCCGCCTTGGCTAAGCAATATCAGGTCGAAATATCCAACAGATTCCAGGTTCTTACTCGGTACGATGATAGTAAAGGTGTATGGAAGGTCTTCAAAGAGAATGCTTTTGCTTCTGCAACTAGCGTTGCTGGAATGAAGCAGCGGAAGAAAAAAGACTGGCTCAGCAACGAGTCCCTCGCCATTATTAATCACAGACGGGAAGCCCGCCTTCGCGGGGCTATGACAGCGTATAGGTAACTAAATAAAGAACGTAGCATCATGCTGCACAAAGACCGTAAGACCTTTATTGAAAAAAAGCATGCAAGCTCCAAGAGGCCGCCAATAAAAAGGAGATTGGAGCCACATATAAGATCCTCCGTGAGCTCTCAGGTCTATACACTCAAACTACATCGTATCTCCGTAACACCAGTGGCGAGAATATTTACGACCAATCACAGTGCCTCCGCCAGTGGGAGCACCGCTTCGAGAAGCTAATAAACTCAGACCCACCTGACCAAATTGACGACCAGATTACTGCTGCTGCTGACAATGCTACAACTGCCCCCGATGGCACTGAATTTAAAGCAGAAGAATACTTACAGCAGTCTTAATAAACTGGAAGCTTCTAATGTAGATTTTGGAGGTATATTTACGGAGCAGCTAAATCAGGGTTATGATATTGGGATAGCAGGCCAATATAAATCTATTAATTCGAGACAGTTGTTTAAAGATGGAATTCAATCTGAGTATGATGACGCGAGAGGCCTCAGTCTTCCACCTTAATTGCCAAGGGCTAAATTTTTCGTTTAATTTTTTAAATGAGATATGGGAACTTTGTGTTTTTCAGGTTATCGGTCTTACTGAGACCTGGCTGAATGACCCCAACTCAGCTCTCTTACAATTTCCAAGATACAAATTTTACAATAGGAATCGACAGTTCAGACTACATGGAGGAAACGGAGCATATATTCAAAGCGATATTGTGGTTTTGGTAAGAAACGACCGAGTAGTATATCAGGAAATGTTATTTGAACCATTTATTATAATAATAATAATATATTGCGAAAACAGGCTTGCGCCTCTATCTACAAAAATTTAAGTAATCAAATGCTTTTTCATTATTTCAATCTTGTTCTTAAATACATTGACTGAATCTGAGATGACAGTGTCTGATGGTAGTGCGACAGTGTCAAATGCTTTTTCAAGATTGTCAATCTTGTTCTTAAATTCATTGACTGAATCTGATATGACAATGTCCCATGGTAATGCGTTCCACTCGGAGACAATGCGGTTGCTGAATTAAAACAATGCGGTTGATAGATGGGCATCTACCAACATCTCTTCTGAAACGTTCTTCGGTTAGCTTAACTCGTGACCTCTCAGGTTATTATTCTTGAATGTTATTATCTCTTCTGGAGGGATGTTGTCGTAGTATCTGTTGCATATTTTATATACTTCAATAAGATATCCTCTCAAAAATCGGTATGAGAGACTTAGGAGCAATAATATTTTCAAACGGTCTTGGTATGATAAGTCTCTAAGTGATGGAACAAATTTAGTAGCACTCCTTTGGATTTTTTTTTTTATTGCATTGCTATATTTTTGAAAAAAAGGTCTGGTTGTTGTATGCCCGTATTCGATGATTGGTCTCACTAACAATTTGAAGCGCAGAAAACAGTGTTGAGTCAGTAAGAGAGAAATTTCTTCGAATAACTCCCAAGACTTGCGATGACTTAGAGATGATTGACTCGTAGTGCTTGGTGAAAGTCATGTCACTATCTATTGTCACTCCCAAGTCTCGCGCTTCTTCTTGTACAGGTATCTGTTGTCCTTCAAAGCAGTAGTAACGAGAACTGTGTTTTGGGCCTAGCCTAATATAACAACTTTTTTTCTGTATTCACTTCCATGCTCCATTTTTTCATCCATTGCGCTATTTTGTTTAAGTCTTGCTGGAGTATTTCTGTATCTTCAAAGCTTGTTATTGCGCGAAAGATTTTCATGTCATCTGCATAAAGCAGTATCTCAGAATCAATGTTATTTGGGAGATAATTTATGTAAATATTGAATAGTAAAGGCCCCAGAACACTGCCATGAACTACTCCAGTTATGACTTTTGTCTCGTTGCTGCTAAGATATCCCTCCAGTCTCACGCGCTGAGATCTTCCTTTCAGAAAGTTGAGAACCCACTTTAGAATAGTATCGCCAACACTGATAGACTGTAGTTTTCGAAGAAGTTGACTTTGCGAGACTTTATCAAAGGCTTTTCTGAGATCTAAGTATAAAATATCTACCTGCTTCCCCTTATCCAGATATTTTCTCCAGGCGTTTGTAGCGGCAAGTAGCTGGCTTTCTGCTGATCTTTTCTTGAGAAATCCAAACTGTGCGGGTGAAATGAGGCTTCTTTCGAGTAGGTACTGTAACATATTATCGTGGAGTAAAGATTCTAGTATTTTGCATGTGATGCAGGTTAAACTGATAGGTCTGTAGTTACTTGGATCTGATTTGCTTCCTTTTTTGAAGAGGGGTATCACCGTTGCTTGCTTCTATGTATCAGGCAGGTTCCCTGTTTGTAGCAACTTGACAAAAATATAGTGCAATGGCGCTGCAATTTCCTGTGCCAGCTCTTTGAGTACTCTAGGATGTAGGCCATCTGGACCTTCTGATTTGTAAGGGTTTAGATTTTTTAGTTTTTTGTAGACCAATTGTATTGTCAGTTCTATTTCTTCAAATTTGTCTGTGACTAGTGGCTGCGATTCCTCTTGACTTTCATCTTTTTCGCTCTCTGTTGCGAAAGCTGTGGAAAACTGCTGATTTAGTAGGTTGGCTTTAGCTATTGGGTCACTGATTGTTAAATTTGTTGCTGAGTTTCTAAGATCGGGAATAACCGGCTGTTCTTTTCTTTTTGAATTCAAGAAGTTCCAAAACGCCGTTGATCTTTGAGTTTTCGGCTACTTTCCTCTCCTTTTCGCTTGCTTCTTGTCTAGTAGCTTTCCTCACTTTGTTGGCGATTCTGCCATAATTTCTACGATTACTGTTGGTATTGGTCTGCTTGAGCGTTTTCCCACGCTTGCCGCTTGGTTTTTATTAGGTCAAGGATCTCTCGTTTTAGAGACGGTCGTTTAAATATTTTGACTGTTGGTATATACTTCTTTGTGAGGTCTATGATTACGGATGCAAGCTTTCTGTACATGCCATCTACTAGATCTGTGTTGTTTAGTATTTCAGTCCAGTTAAAAACTTTTAGCTCTGTTCGCATGGTATTGTAATCACCCTTTGAATAGATCCACCTTTCTTTTTTTCTCATAGTTTCGGAACTTATAATCGCCTCTAAGTAAATTGTAGCCTGGTCCGATTTTCCAACAGGAGGACCTATAGAGGGTTCTTTTATTAGTTCCGTATTACTGCATAGGACTAGGTCCAGTAGTGTTGGCTTGTCGCTTCCTCGGATTCTTGTTGGTTTTTTAATAAGCTGTTCTAGGTAATTATCGTTCACTACCTTCAAAATTCCCTCTGTGAGGGTGACCCACTATGCTCTAGAAGGTGTGGAAGGTCCTAATCTATGTTAGGGTAATTGAAATCTCCAATGATGAGAGTTGGTTCTGTTAATCTTTGACATATAGCGTGAATATCTTTAAAGAGTACTTGGTCATTTCATCTGTGCTATTTGGACTTCTATATACTACAGCCAAATTTAGAGTTTCTTGGTTTGTGTTTTATATCTGAAGCCAAATAATTTCCTGTCCATTTGTTGTTGATGATAGTTTCTGGACCGATAAATTGTGTAAGACATAGCAAATAATTCCCGACCTTCCTCTTGATCTATGTTCAAGGTGTGGCTTTTGTAGCCGTTGATGGCCAACTCTGGTAAAGTTGGGAGATATCGATTGTGTTTAGGCTTAGCTTCCACCACTGCTACTATGTCTGGATTCTTTGCTGCAATTTCTACTTTTAATTCTGATAATTTGTTTGGTAATGGATCAGCATTTAATTATAGTATCTTTAGTGTTTTGTCTTTAGTAGCTTTTTTTAGGCTTGAAGGATGGTGGCATTTGTTTGGCTTAGATTATTCTACTTCATATTTGCCGTTGCTCTTTGTTGGAGTCTTCACCTCGCCTCCAATGGCTCTGCATCTCAATTCGACGATCGCACTGAATGCTGGCATTCCTCTTCTGTTGTCTCTTCACGGCGAGCATTTGTCTCTGCAAGGGCGTGAGATCTGGGTTTAATTATATACTTTGGTACGAGTTTCTTCATTTGATGATTTTCAAAGATTGGAGCTGTCCTCAGGATTGTTTGCCTTTTCATCTCAGGCTCGTGTGATTTTTTTAGTTTAACTAACAAAGTGCGTGGACTACCATCTTCTTTTGGTCTTCCAATCCGGGCAGTTTCTAGTATCTCCTCTTCAGTGATATTTGCCCCGAGCTCGTTTTCTTGAGTCAATTTGACAACCAGTGTAGTGTCATTGACAGCAGTAGATTCAGGTAGCCCCGTGACTAAAAATTCATCTTGTTCCTTTTCTACTTCTACCTGAATAATTGCATTTATAGTCGGCTGGATGTCGTGAGGTGATGGCTTTTCGCTATGATTCGAAGATGTTGCCTCATGAGGTCTATGAGGTTGAGCTTCTGTTAGCTGTCACACTTGAAGCTTTAGAAGTGCTACTTTTCGCTTGGAGCAGGAGAGACATTCGTATTTAAACAGAAAACTTGTTGTCTTCTCTCTTCATGACCAGCACGAGATCGGCATTTATACCTCGGCAAGAGGCATGCTCCCACTCATTGCAGAAAAAGCAGAGGAAAGAGGTGGCAATGTCGACATCTTTGTGGCAGTAGCTGCATTCTGTGCTGTCATCTGGAAAGCTAGGGCTCATAGGAATCTCTTTGGGCTTCGTAGGTTGGCTTACCGAGGGACCTTGGCTATTGATGGATTCTTCTCTCAGAGACCTTCTAGTATTTTGTGGTTTTGGTGGAGGAGTTGCTTTATATTGGTCATTGCTAGAAGATTTGCAACTATCGCATTGCCATTGCCCTCGGAGTTTGTCACCAGCTTCTTTATTATATGCAAGGCCTGCGCAACCACAGTGGAGCCATTTTAGGCAGTCTCGGAACTGAATGCCTCCTTGAGCTCTTGTTAAATTTTTCTTGTAGCGTGGGCAGGGTTCTACCATATTTATGTTATTTATTTTGGCAAAGATTTTATCTGCAAACGTTCAGTTCAATTTGGTAACACCGGCGTTACAAAGCGTTAAAGAATTTGCGGTAGATAAGACCCGTGGGAAGTGCAACACACGAATCACCTTATCCCAGCAGTTTAAGGATAAAAAATCCCGCTAGTACAGTACGGCCTCTTGAATGTTCGTTGTTGCTCACTTCTGCACAGGCTATCTCCGAAAAATGCAGCCCAAATTATATCGCCCAAAATGCGCGAAAAACGGCTGAGTCAATGTGATCTATGGTGGTACCAAAAATACAACGTCTAAATCTGTCAACTATGCTGTATTTGGCAACTATGTGACTTCACTTTTTCAGAAGAAACTGACACACAGGTGGTTTAGCTTGTTTACAAAAAAAGTAAACAAAAGGAGACAAAGGAATTAAAATTCCCAAGGGATTTGAAACAAATCGCTCAGCTTAGGCTGAAACCTTAAGATGTATTTGTTATTATATTATATAGGGCGCCATCTGGCTCCATACCTATCTTTATGGATCTTCTGGATAAGCAGCTTGAGAAATTTCCTACTGGTTCACATCCATTTATGATGCTCGGGGACTTTAATATTGACCTTCAGGAGTTTGATAGGTTCAGGTTCGTTTCTATCGGATTTTTCCAGAGCGTTTCTATGGATTTTTTGCAGCTTTGTATGTCCTATGGTTTATTTCCTACTATTAATATATACCTCACCACCTCATCATCGAAGCTTATTGACAATATTTTTTCAAATTTGGGTTTTTTAGCTCCGAGAGTTATTATTACAGATGTATCAGATCATTTTAGGATTTCAACAAGATTTGAGGTTTGTATTCCCCCAAAGTCATCAATAATTCTAAAGAGTCCAATACCTGTGTTTAGCCAGAGTAACCTTCAAAAACTAAAGCAGAAAATTGTAGAAGTCGATTGGAATAATTTGGTCAATCTTACGGATGATATAAATATGAGTTTTCAAAGATTTTATGATATGCTGATTTTGATAATGACAAAGACTTGTATGATGGCTCGTTGACTCGTTGACTTGTATGATCGCGCCTAGCTTGATACGTTGTATTATTAAAAGAGATCAAATTTATAAGAATTTCTTAAATAATGAAAGTGATCCAATTTGTTCAAGAATTTATAGAAATTATAGAACAAATTGCTGGGAAATTCCTTAATATATTACTGAGAAATGTTAAAAAAAAGTATTTCAAAAGCAAATTCTCTGAAACTTGTGGTAGCTCTGCAAAAACATGGAGAATAATTAAAAGCGTGATATAGTCAGAAAATTCTATTTTCCCCGATGAAGTAGTAGTGCGGAATGGTTTGCGAACAAAAAAAACAGAAGAGGTATGTGGTGCTCTTTCTAAACATTTTGCTAATATTGGCGTAATTTTATCTTCCCATATTGTACCTTCTGATAATTATCCTCATTTGGAGCATTTTATGAAAACTCCAATTGGTATTTCTATGTATACGAAACCCTTCTCTCGTGATGAAGTAGAGAAAATTATTTTTGGGATGAAAAGTACTTCGGCCGGTAATGATTCACTTAATCTTCTTGTGTTAAAAACAGCGTTTCCTTATTTAGCGGATGTTTTTACTTCCCTTATTAATGTGTATTTGAAACAGGGAAGGTTTCCTGATTGCTTGAAGGTTGTTTGGATAACTCCTATTTTTAAAGGCGGTAATAAGAACGATCTTGGAAATTATCGGCCTATTTCGGTCTTACCTGTTATTTCTCGTGTACCAAGTACCTTGGGATTATTATTGATGAAAATTGATCATTTAAGTACCATGTAAAAGCTATAAGTAAAATACTATCGCGGAATTTAGGAATTATCCGTAAATTAAAACACTTTTTTCCTTCATATATTTTCCAGTTATTATATTTTTCTCTGATACACCCGAATATTTTGTGCTGTTCGTCTGTATGGCTTGGTACTTTCCCCTCAATACTTGGCCCAATACGTGTACTACAGAATAATACTATTAGATCTTTTTGTGGAATAGAGAACCGAGATTCGATCAGGTCAGTGTACAGTATAATTAATATAAGGCCTGCAGCTGCATTGCGTGATTTTTATACACTGGTTTTTATGTATAAGTATTGTTATGGGTGCCTTCCAGACTGTTTTACAGGAATATTTCGGGAAAGGTCCACTGTTCTTTGTCACGAAACTCGGACAAGTGGAGATATTGAGGTTCCTCGCCTAGTTTCTAGTAGGACTGCTTTTTCAGTTATTTATAGAGGGGCTAAGCTGTGGAATAAGCTTGTCCCAAGTACCAAGGAATTACCCAATTTTTAAAATTACCCATTACCCATTTAAAATTACCCATTGGTCATTTTAAATCTGAGCTACGTGTGGGGTTGCTTGGTAAGTATACCTTCGAAACAGATTGAGATTGATGGAATTAAATTTGACAGTAATTGTTTAGTGTTTTTTTTTTTTTTTTTCTTCGGGATCATGATATATTATGTTGATTTATTGTGTATGAATTATTTATGCCTGTTTATTTTTCGATACACGGTTTCATCCTCTGCTTATCATAGATTATACTTGTTGTTTTTTTTTTTTTTTTCTATATTTATTTTTATTTTTTCCTTAGTAACACACCCTCGCAAGCGACGCTTTTGGTGGGCTACTGATTGATTTTGTCTCTGTTTTTTTTTTTTTTTTGATAATAAATTGCTATTACTACTACTACTAAGAAATAAAAGCAGCAGTACGAAAGCTGAAGAACAACAAAGCGCCAGGAGTATGTGGCCCGACATCAGAACTCCTTAAAATGGCGATCCACCCATGACCCTCTGGCTACAAATGCTGTTTAATACTGTGTGGCGCTCTCAAATGATACCATCAGACTGGAAGACAGGCTTACTTGTGCCAGTCTACAAGAGGAAAGCAAGTAACGAAGAATGTAATAACTATCGTGGAATAACTCTACTCTCGGTACCTGGCAAACTCTTTGCCATGCTGCTCCTCAAGTGGGCATCAAAGTACCTCCATCCCCTTCGTCGCCACCAGCAAGCTAGGTTCATGCCGGGTAGGTCCACTACCAAGCAAATCCATACAATTAGACAGCTGATAGAGAAAACTCTAGAATATAAAAGGAAGGCATACATTGCCTTCGTCAATTTTCAATCTGATTTCGACACTGTCGACAAACAGTCACTGCGGCTGATCCTTCAATCTGCTGGTGTACCTAAGACAACTGTCAATCTGATCAAAGAACTATACAATAATACCGAAAGTGATGTCATTGTAAATGGCCAGCTCTCATTATATTTTCAAATTGGAAACGGTGTTCGGCAAGGCGGTGCTGCAGCTCCCGAACCCTTCAATTATATCATGGACCATGTTCTCAACAAAACACTGCTAGCACATCCGTTTGGCATCGATTTTGCTGAAAGAGTTCTGTCAGATGTTGACTTCGCTGACGATGTTGCATTGGTATGCGAAAATCTCACTGACATCAAAACTGCCCTGAAAACGCTAACATCTGCTGCAGAAAAACTTGGTTTAAATATAAACTGGACCAAGGCCAAAATATTGCCTGCAGACAAGACACCATGCAGCCCCCTGACAACTATAGAAGTATGTGGCCTAGATGTTGAGATAGTCAAGCAGTTCACCTACCTTGGTTCAACTGTTTGCTCAAACGGAAATCTAGATGCAGAGATATCAGGAAAGGTGGCAAAGGCGAACGCCGTTTTCGGCGGCCTACTGAGAACAATATACAACAAACCCCAGATCAACCGTCTCACGAAAGTTCGTATCTACTGTGCCTCGGTAGCAAGTGTTGTGTTGTACTCGTCAGTGACTTAGCCTTTGACTCAGTCGCATATGATGAAGGTAGATGCTGTCCAGACAAAACACCCCCGCAAAAATGAATACCTTAGGTGGCTCGACAGGGTACGGAACATGGATATCCTCCAGTCCTTTAAATTACCACCCCTGTCCGAAAAGCTTGAGTCCCGCTCGCTGCGTTGCTACGGTCATTTACTTCGCCTACCCACTGAAACACCTGCCCGACTTATATTTGCCTTCGATCCAAATGCAAACGGCTGGAAACGCCCAGGAGGTAGACCACGTATGAGATGGGCGGATATCATCCGCGATCGACTCACAGCGTGGGGCATTGACCCCAGCGAAGCTCCTACCCTCGCCCAAAACAGGCCATTCTGGAGACGACTAGCAGCGCTGACGTCTGGTTCCCTCTACGCTGGCGACGCTGCCGAGCAAGAGCTTCAAGTCAAGTAAGTAAGTAAGTAAGTAAGTCAATTTTAAGCATTCCATTTAAACTCGTCATGCTTTTTTGAATATTACTTTAAGCTTAAATTGGCAACGGAATTTTTGGATGTTTATGCTTGAATGTTTTGCTTGTTTCTTGTATTTTTAGGTTAATTTACATTGGACATTGCTCATAGGCAAAATGATTAAAGGGCATATGAAAATATTATTCTCTTCAGTTAGTATTTTGTATACAGAGTAGAAGTAAATATCATACCGGAAAAGCGCATCATCTATGATACATACAAAAAAAGAGTATAAAAGCGAATTAGCTCAAAAGTCAGGCTTATTTGAAAAAATAACCTTGGGGAACTTCCCTGAGATGGGTTCGATATTTCCCCAAGCAAAACGAAACGGAAAAATAAAAGATATTTTTCACTTATATTTTTTCGGTTTTTCCAGCTAGAATGTCGAAAAAGAATCACTTTCCACGATAATACCGTAAAAAAGATTTGTCAGCATCTGGGGGGTAAACGCCCTCTCCCAATTGGATCCACTGGTAAGCAATTCGCGCAGATCCTAAACCACATCACTAACGTCTAAGCTGATGTATTTTTCCTCTCTGACTTTCGATAACCCAACGTTCCGTTTCCTGACAGTATATTTTCCTTGTTTTCTCCTTTTGTAAATGTAATCAAAAGCTAAATAACTCCCAAACAAACCAAGGTAGGTGGATTTGTGTATGGGCGAAATCAATACTTACTGAGGGCTTCTTTCACCCTGCAATAGCTGTTCTTGGATGAACGAGACATAATTAACTATCGGAATTAACTTCAGATATATATCCTCTTCTCGTCAGCCCTGTACATCAAGCATTCCGTTTAATAATACATAACCTATGTAATATTATTAATATATTTACTTAATAGTGTTTACTATATTAATAATAATAGTTTTTTTTTTTTTAAATAGAAAACCCTATTCTTACCTTTGCATGAGGAATCCCAGTTGCTGTATTGTGCCCGTTGGCCTTTGTGCAACCTAATTTTTTTTTTCTTTTTAAGGTATATTAAGGTAAATTATGTATATATTTTAAGGTATATTATGTTCCCTCTGAGAAAAGAGATTTTGCAATAAACCTGCAGCTGTAACTTGCACTAAAAAGGTAAACTACTTATATCACCGGATTCAATAGTCTCAGATCTATTCATTCACCAGGCCAGAGTTATGATATTCCTTTGACATTTTCTTAAATAATGATTTAACTTGCTTAAAAGAATAAAGAAATTGTCCAATTTCCAACGATTTCAAACAGTTTTCAATCTAAAAAAAACGAAACAAAAAACCGTTGAAGAGCAGAAAGATAAACTACTGAAAATTGCGCAGGAAACATACACCTAAATTTGATTTTTTTTTTTTTTTTTTTTTTTTTAAATACAAAACACTATTCTTACCTTTGCATGAGGAATCCCAGTTGTTGTATTGAAGGCGGGTAGAAGCCTATTGCCTATATCCAGTGCCATAGTTAACAAATCATTGCTATACCAAGTGATTTCTCCATATCTGGACTTTATATAGTCAGCAAGAATGTGCCCAGATAGTAGACCCCTGTAAGAAAAATTGAAACTTCCACATTGTTGCTAAATACGGTATTAGTGAGATTTTGTGTCCAGCTGAGGAGGCCATTGTAACCTATGATAAAAATCTAGAGTTTCTGGCCCACGAGTAGGTCTGCTTTCTAAAGTACATTCTTGAGTGTAGTTTTCAATACATTGTAGTAGCTTCGATATTCCTTATTAGGTGTCTCACGATCTTCAAGGATCCGTATTTTTCAGTTAATCGTAAGATGGGTTATTAAAAAAAATTGCAATATTACTTCTCCAAAGACCTTTCTCATCTGGTGGGAAAAAAGAATCTATAAAGTTAGGATAAAATTCGGCATATTTGATGTCAACAGCAACACAATGTTAATTTATGCAAAATTAGGTGTACCTCACCTGTCAATTTATTTACGAAAATAGACATATATGACAGTCAGCCATTAACACAATGAGGGAGAGAAAACCTTAGAAGTACAACCCTCCAAAAAATTTGACATGCCTATCTCGAATTTAACCTATACTTTTTATGTAAGTCGCCCATTTCTTGAATCATTTTGGAAATAAGGTTGGCCTCCTACCACCATCCATTAGACACCGAATCCTTCCTCCATACCTGGAGTTGAAACAGTTTATCTTCATTTATTATATATGAGATAAAGCAAAAATAAATCCGCTAAGTTCCAAATTCAGAAATGTCGTAAATTTTAAGCTAGCACCTAAAAATACCTAATAGCATGAAAAATATCCTCCCAAAAACAATTTTATCAGGATAGGTGGGATTATTTTAGTGACAGTTTTGGCACACAATTTAGGGATACCATTAAGGGTCTTGGCCTTTTGCTTTCTTTTTTCGTATTCTTCATACCTGATGCTCGGTTTTTTTTAATTGTTTTCATCTGCTTTCTTTTATTTAGTCACAAAATACTGGTTACAAGATCAATTATTATGATTAATTATTATACAGATAATACATTATTATACATTTTATAATTATTATACAGATAATAATTATTATACAGATTAATAATATACAGGTATGCAACAACTACCCTTCAAGAAAAGTTAATTTATAATCAATAAATTTTTTTTTAGACAAAATTGCCTTTCCATTTGCAAATAAACGAAAAATATATTAATAAAGGGTGAAATATTTCTTAAAACAGTGAAAAATAAAAACTTTTTATAACAAAAATACTAATAAAATCATAAACGTCTCAGAGATCATAAACGCCTTACCCTAATACTCGGATGTTCGTTTCGAATACCGACACAACAATATCATGGTCGAACTTAACTTCATTGATGATCAGCTTCAGACTCTCCTCGAAGCCATGAAAATCTCCGATAATGGCTAAAGTGTCCAAAGAGTCAATGAGCGTCAACGAAAAGCTGAAAGAATTCAAATTAGTGCCTTTTCTTTAACGTCAAAAAAAAGAATACACAATTAACAGCTTGTTGCAGAACAAAACTGCAAGAGGACAACACTACAGCATAAACATGTGGCTGTTGTATTGACGAAGATGTATTTCATTGAGGCAGATATGAATAAAGTGTCCAAAAAGTCAATGAGCGTCAACGAAAAAGTGAAAGAATTCAAATTAGTACCTTTGGTAAAAAAAAAAAAAAAAAAAAAAAAAAAAAAAAAAAAAAAAAAAAAAATACAGAATTAACAGCCTGTTGCAGAACAAAGCTGCACGAGGGCAACACTGCAGCATAAAGATGTGGCAGTTTCTTAGCAATATTGTTTTACCTGCTACTCATTGTGGGAGAAGACCTTCCAACAGACAAGTTACCACAGTTCCTAGATGCTCCAAGAACATCTCCATCAGTGCACCTTTACACGGAAGAGAAAATAAACAAAAGACTTAGGCAAAATATATTTTTCTACGTTCAGCTAAGAAATAACTTAAATTGTGTTTGTGGGCTTAAATGTTTCTGGTGGGCCCTCCTACCCTTCGTTGTGTGTAAGGATGGCCACAGAGGGAATCCACAGTAGAATTGGCAGCAGAAAGTCAAAGGACATTGCATTAAACACCAAAAATATGTAGGAGCAGAATAGCAAAAAATTTTTTTTTATTTTTTATTGCTTTATTTGCAACTAGTTGTTTTCAGAAAGAAAGAGTTTCGCCTTAAGCCCCAAGAGACAAGAAAAAAAAATCCTGTCATCAAGAACTCTGATTTCCAGCTATTTCTTGAGCAAGAAAATGAGAAATGTCCCATTTTGGAAAAGTAAAAAATTCTACATGTCGTGTTAACATAAAACAGGAGGAAATAGATTAGAGCAATCACTCACGCATGTGGAATTAATAAGGACATTCCGTCAGAATCAACTCAAGGTAAAGTAGCACATAACATCTATTGAATTACTGCAGTCAACAAGGGGTCAATAACATCTACTGCAGTCAATAACATCTACAAGGGGAAATTATAACACCAAAGAGCACTAGCGACTTAATTCAAAAATTTCAGTTGATAACTTCCATAGAATTTTAAATATTTGAAATATGTAAAAAAGAAGAAAAAAGAAGTTGCTTTTTTCTAAATAAAAATTATTTATAGAATAGCATCTTCGAAAATTAGAAAAATTTAAGACTTTGTAGTAAATATGCCTTCGAATTCCAGAATGGCAATCATTATAATCCCAAAACTGGACAAATACAGCTATTTTTTTTGTTTTAAAATGGTTCACATGCGCTTCAACAGAATATAAAAAATAAATATAAAATTGATAAAATATAAAAACTTAATAAACAAACTTATATTATAGTTCCAAATTCTGATATGACTTTACCGCCCCCTAATTCCCTTGAATAATTTCAGCGTATATAGATACACTTAAGTAGTACACACACAATACCATAGGGCAAATCAATGAACTGCTAATGACCCCAGACAAAATTTTCTAGTTAGAATTACTAATCAATCACAAGTACATATACCCTTAACGAAAAATAGCCCGTGTGCACCTATGTCAAGGACCCTATTAGTATATTTGCTGTTTGGTTTTCGTTCTGGGATATCAATTTGCATTCATGGTCGCCCATAAGGGGGGGGGAGGACATGTGGGGGCACCAGCCCCCTCCTGACTGAACGATTCTGCCTTATTTTTTATATTTTTGTTTTGATATTTCTATTATATAGCATTAAAAGTGCCAATTAGACCAGGAAAGCAAACCCCCTGGAATTCAGCTTATGGGTGCTCATGTTTGCATTTGCTCTTAAAAAAATTATGCATGCAACAAAAATGAGAAATTATTCTATATAGAAAATATTCATCTATATATATATTTCTGTTAATTATACCAATCATTCATAAAATCAAAACTGATTATAATAAAGTTCGTCAGTATATTCAAGTAAATCTAACAAAATTTTATTTTTTAGATACAATTTTAGATGCATATAACACCAAGTGATGATGAAATACTATAGATTCGGTGTAGAATTTCAAAGATTAGGATCAGTTGGTTTTCAGATGTTCATACAAGATCACGCATTTTTTCTCTTTTATTTTTTTTTATGTCTAAAGCCTAAAGGCAAGTGACTATATCTCATTATACAAATTGCGTACTGTTAGTAGCTTTCACCAATTTCAAGTGCTTCATCTTACATTAGGAGTTTATCCACTTCTAATGGTTTATTGCCTGGATATGTCACTAGATTATATGCAAAATAAGCTAATTTTGATGGTTTGCATTCTCTTTTGGATTTATCTCTCATGAACAGCTTTTTTGTAATGGCAAGCAGTGCAAATTAAAAAAAAAAAAACTGCAAAATTAGTAACATATATATAGAGAGAATCCAAAAGTGGACCAATAAATGGCTAGTAGAGTTCAATACCAATAAATACAGTGTGCTTCGTTTTGGTAGCAACAATCCCCATCTCCAGTATACCATGTCTGACTGAAAATTGCAGTCTAGTATTTATGATCAAGTCAGAAATGAAGAAAGAAACTGGGAGCATTGGTTGATCAGCAGCTGAAGTTTCAAATGTACTCCCAACAAACAATGTCAGAAGCTGCTTCAAGCCTTGGCCTTCTGAATCACCAACTGCTTCTGCATGGTCTTTTTTAGACTTTAGAAAACTGTAATAATGCCCTTTTTGGATTTTGGTGCATGTCTAACCTCCCCCTCCTACAAGCATAACAGCATACTAAATGAAGGCGTTCAAAGGCGTGATGTCAAATATACCATAGGAACAGAAGACAGGAGCACCTAAAACTCCCCAACTTGTCTTCAGACATCAACATAGTGATATGTTGCTGACGTATAACTATACAAGCCAATCAGCCAACATCCTCTTATTCTTCATACAGGTCAACATTATACTAAAGGACGATTGCAGAGGCTTGCCAAGCAGACAGTGAGGACTAAAATATGCCGGAACTTGTCCGTAGAGTATATTGTCAATAGACCACGGCGCCGCGCCGGCGGATCGACCGAACGCCGCCGACGAGAGGCCCGGTCAAACGCCGCCAAAGTGTCATAACGCCTCCGGCGTTCCGCAGGCGCGCCACCGCCGGCAGAGGCGGCGGCGTTCGGTCGACTTTAAATTATTTTGCGGCAATTCTTTATTACGTCAACCGCAAAGTCGGAGCTTTTCCTTCTCGTGTGGTTTAGTATTTCGATTTTCCTGATTAGAAATCAAGCAGGGCTTGCATTATCCCCGAATTTTCGGGTATTTCCCCGAAAATCTATGCGTCACACCGAAAAAAAAAATTGGCTCCCCGAATCTTCGAAAATCACGCAATCACGGTGCCACTCCTAGCGATTTATCACCAGTGACTTTTCCTGCCAAATATTACTTTGCATACCATAATTATTCACTACTCTCTTAGTAGAAGGGCCTTATTGACTCCGATCACTCACCCCTGCTGCCACCTATAACTTTTTTTACATAGTTTATGTCTGTTTGTTGTCAGTGAGAATTTGAAAAACAGGAATTTTGTCACATTTATGGATGGTTTTATGGATGGTTATGTGTGTTGGTCGATTTATTTGATGTTTTATGGACTTTGTCAGTGAGAATTTGAAAAACAGGAACTTTGTCACATGTTTTTATGGACTTTTGTCAGTGAGAATTTGAAAAAAAACAGGAACTCTGTCACATTTTTGTATGTTTTTATGGTTTTTGTCAGTGAGAATTTGAAAAAAACAGGAACTTTGTCACATTTATGTCTGTTTTTATGGACTTTGTCAGTGAGAATGGAAAAACAGGAACTTTGTCACTCCCTTCTTGTTGTTGTTCGATGCAGATGTTATGAGTTTCCGGGAAACAGTTAATGACACTTCCTTCCTGTTGTTATTCGAGGCAAATGTTATGAGTTCCCGGGGAGATCGCGTGTTTCCAATATTTGTTGTTCAAGCCAAATGTTATGAGTTTCCGGGAACAGTATTTGTTGTTGTTGTTCAAGCCAAATGTTATGAGTTCCCGGGAAACAGCTAGATCACATGTTTCCTTCTCAGCCAATCAGAGGACTTTGTTTACATAACAATTTGACCTTGAGATGAAATGAGTGAACAAGTTGAGTTAGAAATATCCTTTTATTGCAACTGTTCTATTTGTAAGGGACATTTTCATGATTTTGAGTATTCACATGAACCTACTGAATGTTTAGACAGCATAGAGGCAGAGACAGATGAGAAGAATCTGGAAGAAACGAGAAGAAAAATTATATGTGACATGGAGAGAATCTATACAGATTGCAAGTAAGCTCAGATAAAAGAAGGATTGATATGATAGAAAAGGAAGATCAAAAGAAGAGACTGGTAAAAGAGGGCTTTCTCTATAGTGTAAAAGACAGCAGTGAAAACCCAAAGAAAAATGTGTATAGTGCAAGATATAACTCGGATTATTATGATGATTATGCTATAAGAGAAGAGAAAAAGTGGCCCTTTAAGAGACAACATAAGAGGTCATTCTACGAAAAGGATTTTAAACAACGGAAACCATGGTGGAAGAGTTCTCATATATGATTTACCGTTAAATCTAATTATTAATATGTATAATGAGTTTTATATTGTAATCACACAATAAATTTGTTTGTATTATTTTAATTTTCATATACTCGATATATATAGAGTGAGGATACCAGCAGAGACTTCTGTACATGAATAGTTCAGTTTGATTAAATCACCCCATAGAGTATTATCAGTCCATAACCAAGTCTTCTATCAAAGATAACAAAAAATAATTCATTCTTTCTAATCTTTATTCTCTTGAAATATCGATATTTATAACAGTTTTTAAATAAACTACATCTGGTTCAATTATCAGAATATCTATGTCTTCATCCTCCACTACCACTATGTCTACCAGAGGGGGTGGTATACATTCAATTTCAACCTCAGGTTCATCATTTATTGATATATCAATCAATGGAATGGGCCTGTATTCAAATAAATCGCCGCGTACTCCTATTGTAGGCAAACTAGGAGCCAACCGCTCGTCATCCTCTATGCAAAGACAACCTGAAGGCCCCCGGCGTACCAGATCTTCTGACGTATATGAAAGACCATCGTCAGTATAATGTACTTCTAGCACATCATCAGTACCTTCGAAGGATGTACTAGTACAAAGAAGGACCTCCTCATCAAGTGAGAGATCCCAACCAAGCCATACATCCTAAAAGATTGATAGCGCTATGATCAAAAACTAGAGTTTCCTGCGGAAAACCTATATTAGTTCAGATTTTACGGGAATAGTTTATTTTCGAACCAATATATCTACCAAAGGTTCAATACCTGAGTTAAACTAAGAGGTTTCAATTTCAGGAAAAATTACATTTTGACAACATTTGACAATTTACCAAATTTAAAGTTTTGTTTAGTTTCCAAATGTTTTCTGTCACTCATCATGTTTTAATCATTCACAAACAATACTAAAGAAAACCACTTTCCATGGTTTATCGATTTTAAATTATTAAGAAGGCTATTATTTCTTTGAAATATACATTTTACATTTTTAATTTTCATGCTTTTGATAAGTATCTTGTCCTTTTGGTGTAAATTGCAGCTGAAGGCTTATCGCAAAATCACTGTTTCAAGTTTTTTCATATACTAAAATTGAAGGAAGCTAGAAAATGTAAAAATTCTTTTTACCCGAATATTCTTCAGAGCCCAACCTAACTACGACCTGAAAACAATAATATAACTCTTATAGTTGGACAAATTTTTTTAAATATCTCTTTTCTGACATCATTTGGAACTAGCAAATTATTATAAGTAGTAACTAATTACTTAATTTTTAATGAACTTATAATTAATTGAACCAACAATCCAAATTTTTTGATACCACAACAATAAATGGCAAACGAAAAAGAATATAAAAAACTACAACATTTTAAAAAGTACAGAGTTTGGCTCATGAAATTGAATAGAACAACGGAACTACGACAAATAGCTTCAGAATCAAAATCTAACCGAGTCAAATAAAGGTCCATCCGGTATTTTTGGTTATTCACCCCCCCCCCCCCCACCAAACAAGCAGTGCAGTTAAAACCTATTTAAAATCTATACTTAGACCTTGAAACTAGAAGAAACTAAATTTTCTGTAAAGTTATGTCTAGCGATAGACTTATTAGAGTGACAGAAACTTTTTTCCACAACCCACAAGAGGATATTTTTCAAGTAAAAGTAAAGAGCTGCTACACTAAATCAAAGATGAACAGGAATAATAACGAATAATTGTTCAAACGTAAACTTATGCACAATGATATATTTAATAGAGTGACAAAAACTTTTTTCCACAAGAGGTTATTTTTCAATTAAAAGTAAATAGCTGCTACACTAAATCAAACAACCAAGCCATACATTCTAAAAGATTGATAGCGCTATGATCAAAAACTAGAGTTTCCTGCGGAAAACCTATATTAGTTCAGATTCTATGGGAATAGTTTATTTTCGAACCAATATATCTACCAAAGGTTCAATACTTGAGTTAAACTAAGAGGTTTCAATTTCAGGAAAAATTACATTTTGACATCATTTGACAATTTACCAAATTTAAAGTTTTGTTTAGTTTCAAAAATGTTTTCTGTCACTCATCATCTTTTAATCATTCACAAACAATACTAAAGAAAACCACTTTCCACGGTTTATCGATTTTAAATTATTAAGAAGGCTATTATTTCTTTGACATATACATTTTACATTTTTAATTTTCATGCTTTTAATAAGTATCTTGTCCTTTTGGTGTAAATTGCAGCTGAAGGCTTATCGCAAAATCACTGTTTCAAGTTTTTTCATATACCAAAATTGAAGGAAGCTAGAAAATGTAAAAAAATTCTTTTTACCCGAATATTCTTCAGAGCCCAACCTAACTACGACCTGAAAACAATAATATAACTTATAGTTGGACAAATTTTTTTTTTAAATATCTCTTTTTCTGACATCATTTGGAACTTGCAAATTATTATAAGTAGTAACTAATTACTTAATTTTTAATGAACTTATAATTAATTGAACCAACAATCCAAATTTTTTGATACCACAACAATAAATGGCAAACGAAAAAGAATATAAAAAACTACAACATTTTAAAAAGTACAGAGTTTGGCTCATAAAATTGAATAGAACAACGGAACTATGACAAATAGCTTCAGAATCAAAATCTAACCGAGTCAAATAAAGAGGATGCGCTAAGGTTTATTCTTTTTTTTCATGTTGGTTGACGGATAGACTATCTAGCATTACAAAGAAGGAGATAGAAAGAGCTCTGTCATATAAGGTGCAGTCGTTTATTATAACTGGTAAATATTAGTAATAAGGATCCTTCATTTTGGAGATAACGTGAACAAGACGAATAGCCTTACAACTCAAGCCTTGTAAGCCCGTGGCTACCAACCGATACAGATTGTCTTTTCGACGGTATTTTGTGTCTCATTTTAATAAATAAGTGACAAAGAAGAGTGATTATTTAAATTATATTGTCTCTTAATTTAACTTTTAATTTAATTCCTGTTATTTGACATAATAAATTCGTATCGTATCGCACCGTATCGTATCGAATAGCACTAATAATGCTTAAGCAGAAATTGTTGTATTTTTCTTATTCATCTTCGTATTGAAGCGATACTCGATTGCAGGTTCTTAGCAGCTATTGAATAGGAAGAAGATAAAGCCGAGGTATTTTTTAATCATCTTAAATCTACTAGTAAGAAGGTTAATAAGGATATATACACAGAGGCATTAATGGGGGGGGGATTTTGAAAAATACCTATTGACTGCATTCTGCTTGAAAAATATCTTTTTGGTATTTTCATCGAAAAAATTCAAAAATTGCCCATTATCCCCCCTAAGTTATAAGAAATATATCTGACCCTCCCCTCTAACTTTTCATGAATTGATACCACTGCTTATACGTAAATCAAAACAAGACGAAATCTGATCTGGAAGCTTCAAGCTATAGAATCCTTAAGACAATTATTAAACCAAGTAAGACAAGGCTTTAAAGATTTTAAACAGTGAGTCTTTAAAAAGCTGAATGATCATTGAGAACAACATATTAATAAAAAAAAGATGCAGGAAATGTAGTGTAAGATAAGCGCCGATAATTTCAAACACCCAGCGTAGGAAAGGAGTTTAGAGAAATATAGGAACGTCATGGGAGTCAGTAAATAGTGAAGCTTTTATCATATTAGGGCGAAGGACGAGCGTGTGCAGTTGTGTTGCCCTTTGCAGCTTGGTGTTGCCCTTTGGAGCTGTAAGTAGTTGTATTTATAAAGGTCTACAAAAGAAGTAGGCCTATGTCCAATCTCCCCTTTGAAAAATATAGAACTGTATTGACACTCCTGGTCATTGGTGAACAGTTCTGGATAATCAGTTTATATACTGAAATCAGCCGAAGTTTTGTAACATAGGTCCATAGCCTCTGACGTAAGTCTTTGTGATCATTGGTGAAATTATGATAACAGCTAATGAGGTCTATTTGTCTGTGTTGCACAAAGAAATTACACAACACAATTAAAAACATGCATTCGTTTGGGTTCCTATTTATATTTTTTACTACGGAAGCTTCAACTAATTTGTTATTTCCGAGAACTCTGATGAGGAGGCCATATAAAGCAAAAGGGTTACAAGTATATTAAAAGGTAATGAGTGTTTGCTAATGAAGAATTTGCTGTCATTGGGGCTCAAATTCACAAGGACTTAGTGATATCTCATTGTTCTTATGAATTTCAAAGTATAATGGTCAATATCAGTGATGAACACAGAGAGGAGGGGGCCTCAAGGCCCAGACTCCCCCAGAATCCTATTTTTTCTGAATTTTCGGGTACTTTTTATTCAAACTATCCAATAGATTTTTTATTCCCTTCCTCGAAAAGAAAAATTTTGCATATGTGTCTCATCTTTTTTTTATACTGGGTTCAGTCTTTAGGTTTACTTTAACCTATAGCACGCATATTAATGACACAATTCAGTAGCTTTACAAACATTGTCAATCAATACAGAAAGATCGTTAACTATTAAAAGTTCATAACTGCAAAAATGTTAAATAACGTAAATGATTATGGATGGCCGAGCTAAGATAGTCCTTAACCTTTGCATAGTTAATAGTTATAATTTAAAAAAGGAAGCATATAAAAAAGCATTAAGCCCTTAAAATACTTTTCTGTAAGAAGCAAATGAACGGAAAGCATAGAGACATCACTTACAGCGTGCAAATTGGCCGTTCCCCATTGATCAAAAGGTCTCTTCCTAATTGGAGCATGATGGTCAGCATACCTGTCCCATGACCCATGTAAATCATAGGTCACGTACTAGCTACCACAGACCCAGAAGGGCTGAATTCACATTTTAGAGACAAAAAGTACACGCAAAAAAGCAAATATAATAGCAATTAAAAATCTCCCCCTCCCCTAACTCAAAAATTTCTGGGGGGACATATTTTCATTGCATTTTGAATATTTTCCTTCGGAAAACACACCGAAAAGCCATATTAAGAGCTAAATTTGTGAGTTTTTCACTGACAATTCCTTTTTTTGCCAAGCCTTGACCTCCCTAATTAAAGGATATGAATTAAAACCACGGGAATGCATTTTCATCATATTTTGCTTATTTTCGTTGGAAAAAACACTGAAAAGCCATATTAAGAGCTATATTTTTGAGTTTTTCACTGAAAATTCCCTTTTTTGCCAAGCCCTGACCTCCCTAAGCCATATTAAGAGCTATATTTGTGAGTTTTTCACTGAAAATTCCTTTTTTCGCGCCAAGCCTTGATCTACCTAATTGAAGGATATGAATTAGAACCATGGGAACGTAATTTTGTCGTATTTTGCTTATTTTCGTTAGAAAAAACACTGAAAAACCATATTAAGAGCTATATTTTTGAGTTTTTCACTGAAAATTCCTTTTTTTTTTGCCAAGCCTTGACCTCCCTAATTAAAGGATACGAATTAGAACCATGGGAACGTAATTTCATTGTATTTTGCATTTTTTCTAACTTTTGTGTGTTTTCGCAATAGAATGGCTCAATTGTGAGTTTTTCACTGACAATTCCTTTTTAGCCACGCCATTATAATCAATGGATCATAGTTCTTTGTATTTTACATATTTTTGATTGGAAAAAAAAACACTGAAAAGCCATATTATTTGAACTTACATCAAACGTTGGATGGCTTACATTTGAAGAACTATCCATTATTTGTATATATTGTTCTATATTTCAGACTATACTGATTTCAAAAACTTCAAAACCCCGAAATATACTCGCTTAACGGTTACCTATTTGCGAAAATCGTACTAGGTCACGCTCTTAGAACAATAATTACCGCACTATCTATCACTCACGGGGAACAGATTCAAAACAATACTTCATACATCATATAGTCAGCTCATTTAATTGGAAATTAAAGTGGATAATGCCCAATTTACAGGAGGGGCGTGAAAACTAAGGTTTTTAACCATGATATGCAAGACTAGAAAGAAAAGTCTTTAGGAGTAGGGCTGCCCATCACCTCAACCCTCCCCCCCCCCTAAAGTTGAAGTCTAGTCTAAACTAGCATAACCATAAAATTACACAATATTGCATAGAAATACCAAAACCATAGGTTAGGCTATGTCAGGTTAGGTTAGAAGTTAGGTTTCTCCACGTTTAAGTTAGGTTAGATTAGGTTAGCTTATCATGAGCGCTCATGATAAGCTAACCTAATCTAACCTAACTTAAACGTGTATATATATATATACGTGTATATATATATATATATATATATATATATATATATATATATATATATATATATATATATATATATATATATATATATATATATATATATATATATATATATATATATATATATATATATTATATATATATATATATATATATATATATATATATATATATATATATATTTATATATATATATATATATGCGTGTGTGTATATATATATAACAATATAATGCTTCATTTTGCAAACAAAAGCATCAATAGTTTATCAATATATGAATCATACTAGACAAAAAATAATACTTCAACTTCCATGAATAGTTTATATATTTTGTTTTATCTATCACCATAAATAGAATAAAATAAAAATAGAAATGCTTACTTTCCCAGAGCCTCGTCTATGTCTCCTCTGGATGTCTCTGATCCTCTCCACCTTCCTTTACAACTTAAAGGCATCAGTTCATCTGCTGGGAATGCATTGTTCATGTAGCTATTGAAACCATGGTAAAACATCTCAAGTACCTCTCTTCTAAAATAGAAACAGGTTCAGAGCTTGAACTATCCTCTAATCTTTTAAATTATCTACCTCCTATCTCTAAAGGGCACTTACACTGAATAAATAAATCAGAAATAAATCTACAGCACAAATAAAATCCAATCCCTGTATGTTACATAAAATCCCAGTATGTTACACAACCAAAGCTTTCAGAAAAAAATCTGCAGCACAAATAAAATCCAAGGAAGTGTACTGACCCTCATACCTTTGCTAAACCATGATTTATTTATAAGGTTTTTAAGAATTTTGAAAAGTGGTCTTCAATCAAAAATAAATCCCAAGACTGAAAAGCCAAATCAACTCACTCAAAATGTGTATTCCAAAGTTAAATTCGAAGAAAAGTAAACTCAAGGCAAAATTACAAAAAAAAAATCATTAAAGCTAAGACAGTCAGGAGCCAAATTTCTAAAGGGGGAGGGGGTAGATTTTACCAATTTCCTGGTTCTTGTCACAAGTTAGTTTTTTTATTCTTCTTCTTCTTATTTGGATTGATATGGTAACGCTTTCACATGACTTCATCACCAGAATCAAATTTTGAGCCCTGCATTTGTGTGCTACAGCTAAGCTCAAACTCTGGGTTCGTATGGCCAACCATACGAGTTCGTATGGCCAACCACCTTCCAATCTCTCACTTAGTGCATGGGAAGAATATTATAAGGACACATTTCTCAGATCAGAATCCTTCAATCAGTGCAAAATTTTCTGCTTGTGTTATTCACAACCATCCACTCAATTCATGCAATCACATATCCCTGCTGTTAAAATTTCAAGCATTCAACAAGCTTTACTGAAGTTGAAACCCTCGTCTTCACCCGACAGTGAAGGTCTCTACTCTGAACACCTCGTTAGAGCACCAAATGAACTTCATTCTCATCTCCAGTTGATTTTTCAAATGATTTTGTACAATCGAATCTTGCCAAATGGTTTTCTAGTTGGCCGTATAATGTCTGTGCTAAAGTGTGGTAAATCTGCAGATTTTTGTGAATCATATAGGCCAATCACAATTGCTTGTAATGTGAGCAAAGTGTTCAAGTATGTAATATTGCCCATTACCTCTGTTGAAGATTGCAGTGCAAATCAAATTGATTTTTTGAAGGGTCTTGGTTATTTCAAAGGTCTTTGATTCTGTGAATCATCATCAAGCAATTGCTTCTTTGATTAAAGCGGGAATTAATAAAAGTGTATGTGCGACACTACTTTATAAGTGCTGTAATTCTATTTTTTGCTAAATGGGATTCAAGGCTGAGTGCTCTGACTGAAATAAAAAGTGGGGTCTGCCAAGGGATCGTGCTTTTGCCCAGCATATTTAAGTCAGCTATTGCTGATATTCTTGATGGTAAAAAGTGGGTAAAAACCCACTTCGTTTCTTAACAGTGTTGAGATAACATATCTCACAAATGCTGACAATGTATTGCTGATTAGTAGAACGCGCCAACCTCCCCAATTGAAACTTGACAGGCTCTTGCATAGCTTTTCTAGCATTGGTCTGTGAATTTTTAGCATTTAACTGTGGTTATCCAGTTTCTCTTTCTGTTGGTACTTCTGCTATTTCTTGGGTAAAATTCTATTTTAGCTACTTGTGGCTATCTTCGAAAAGGGTTAGGTTAGGAAAAACAACTTTCAGGGATGGGTTTACAGGCTAAAGTATGTTGCAGGAAGGTTATCTTGAAGTACCTACTTCCACTCCTTCCCTCTAGACGGCCCTAACCTTTAAAAATCTGTGTGTTATAATAGTGAAACCTTGCAAAATAGGTCTTCTGCTTAAATGAAGTACAACAAAATTGTTTTCAACCTCACAACTTTGCTCAATCCCGAATTATAAGGTTTTAAAGATATGCAAATTCATTTCCTAAATTAAAAAAAAAAAAACAAAACATTGATATGGCTTCTGCTCGCATAACAAGCATTGCATTTTCAGAACGAAGCCAAAGCCAAAGAAAAAGAAACTGATAGCTGAAAATTAAGGTAAAAAATGTTGTTTTGTCAAAATTTCAATAGGTAGGCTATAGACCTGTCATGTAGGCAAATTTCAGGACCCTCTAGAGGGAGAAGGAGTGGAGGTAGGTACTTCAAAATACCTTCCCAGGACATATTTTAGCCTGCTGATCCATTCCTGAAAGTTTTAATTTTCCTAACCTAACCCCTTTCCAAGGTAGCCAAAAGCAGCTAAAGTAGAATTTTACAATTTCTTGCATTGATTTATTTGTGTATCTAGGAGCACAGTTTGCTTGTATATTACATCAGACAAGAGAGGCAATATGTTGTCCAATGGTCAAAAGTTTCCAGTCTACTTATGGTTTGATTGTACCAAATTGGGGTAGATTTTGGAACGATTTTCTTGTCTTGTGTTGCACCACACATTATGTATGTGTCTGTCGGGAGTGTTCCTTCTACAGACAGGAAGAGATATGTTGCGTCTTAGAAAAAATTACTTTAAGTTTTGTAAATATTTCCTATATCTTCCTTCTAGGCACAGAATTCAAAATAATTCAGAATTTCCATGTCTGGGATCATTTCCATCATTTAGATAGTATCAAGCTCCAAGCTAAGCATAAATCAGCATCAGTAAAGTCACATCTTGTGCCTCTTTTTTGTGAATAGTGTTTTAAGTAATTTCTATTGTCTAATTTTTTTCTTACTTCTTATATGCTCCACTTCTTACTTTGTGTTTTTATGGTTGGTTTGCAAATAAATAAATAAAAAGCTGAGATCAAAACCACTGCACCACTACATGACACCAGATAATTCATGACATGACACCAGACATTTCATCAATAATTAGCACAATCTCTGTTTCTCTCCTACCTTATAATTTTGAAAAAATTTGCTTCTTCTACTGTTGTAACATAAGAAGCTTTTGTACAACTAATTTATTACCTAGTAAGGGTGCGCTGAACAGTACTGACAACAGTTTATGCTTGAACAGTTTTGAATAGTAAACCCTTGGATTTTACCAGAAAAAACTGGTTGATTTTAGCTCATTGTGCTGTTTGTGAATTTCTAAAAGATTTAGATTGAAGAAAATCTATGTGTCTTATCAGGACCTATGATTTCTATAGGATCTAGGCCTTCTCATGGAAACAGCTTTGTAACTCTAGAAAGTCTTTTAAACATATGATTCATTTAGCTAAGTAGACTTCAGTATACTGGCACCAGAGAAGAGGAGTTGTTGCAGATATCATCAATCAGGTCTTTCACTATTATGATTATGAGGACACCATACACTTCCTTCAGCACAGAACGATTTCCCGCTATCGAACGAGTTGGTTTAAGAATAAGGTACCATCTCTGAAAACTTTTTGTTAAATTTGACATGACTTAAAGCCAATTGGCACTTCATCTTATTCCAGTGATAGACCCACACCTTTTCACATTTTGATTAAAAACGAAGTGTCATGTTGGCTATGCAAAGCAGCAGAGTCAACTTATGCTTCAGAGGAGTGGGGGTGGGCTCAGGCTCCCTTCCTAGGTTCATACCAAATCTATACCTAAAATGCATCCTTAGGAGTTTGATATTATTTCACTGTTTTCCTGTTTGAGATTGTTCTAGTCAAACAGCATCATCTTAGTGCCAGCAAAAGCTGAAAAGAACATGGGCATGCATTTGTTTTGGGGAAAGATTTTTTGGTAGGCAGTTATTGGAAAAACACAACAAATAGACATTGTATGTATTAATTAAAAAACCTTTCCGAAAAAAAAAGTTTTTCAAAGAAAAGTAAAGGCCATTTTAAACTTAAGCTCAGGAGATACAAATACCTTTTAAAATTCAAACTCAAAACGACCAGAAATTACTATTAAAGAATAAATGAAACCCAAAACGAACAGAAATTAAAGAAACAATCATAGCAAATAACATACAACAAGTAATAATATAAATGAATAAATAGATGTTAAAGCGAGGAATGCTTAGACTGAATATGAAAATCAAGCTTAAAACGAAAAAAAATATTTTCCTTTGAAGTATAAATGAAACTAAAAACGAACAGAAATTAAATAAACAATCAATGCATAGAAACATACAATAGATATTAATGTAAATTAATAAATAAATCTTAAAACGAGCGAAACTTCAATTGAATATGCAAATCAAGCTTGAAACGAACAAAAATCACCACAAACAAGAGTTTGGGTATGACCTCCTTCTCTCACTGTAAAAGTCTAAGACCTACTGCGTCATTGGCACTTTACTGAAAACCAATTTTATGACAAGTATTTTCTTTTGTACTTAACATTGAAAATAAACATTAAAATTATAGTAACATTTTGAACTGATGAGCTCTCAGCAATTAATATCATTATACATCAAATATTCTGTTTAATTTATTAGCTCTTTTTAAAGTTGTTAAAGACGAATATAGTTTCCCTACAAACAAGTGTGTTTGGATACTGCCTCCTTTCCTAACTGTGAATAAAAATCAAAAGCCTTCTGCGTCATTGCGCTTAACTGAAAAACGGATTATATTACAAATATTTTCTTTTCCAGTTCTTATAGTATTGAAAATAAAAATACAATTACAGTAAAATAAATTCTTGAACTGATGGGTCTTTCAACAATTAATATCATTATACATCTAATATTTAATTTGATGTTGTTTATACTTTCCAAGACTGTTCAAGACGCATATAGTTTTCTGTATTTCATCTCAAAACCTCAAAAAAGTCATCTCAAAATTTTTATTTGATGCATTTAGGGCGTGGAGGAGGGGGGGGGGGTCTAGTTGCCCACCGATCTCTTTTGACTCTTAAAAAGTGAACAAGAACTTTCAATTTCAAGTCAAATTAGCCCTCTCCGAAGTTTATACGAGCACCCCTTCCATAAGAACTATATATGCCCCTAGAGCATTACTCATAACGCCTGTCTCTGGGCCCTGGCGGGTTCCGTCGACACAGGAATTTTTCTCATCTGACCTTTGAACTATTTCTAATAAAATGGCTATTCTAAAAATTTTGTTGGATGGGCTTGGGAAAAAAAGGGTGTGGGGGGGGGGGCTAGTTGCCCTCGGATATCTTTTGACTCTTGAAAATTGAACTAGAACTTTCAATTTCCAATCAAATGAGCCCCCTCTGAAGTTTATACAAGCATCCCTTTCATAAGAACCATATACGCCCCAGGACAACACTTACAACGCCTATCCCCAGGGCTATGGGGGGCGTTTTGTTATCTAATTTTTGAACAATTTCAAAACCATGGCTATCCCAAAATTTATAGCAGACGGGTTTGGGGAAAAAAGAGCGTGGGGGGAGGGGCTAGTTTAACTCTCTTGTCTTTTAAAAAGTGAACTAGAACTTTCAATTTCCAATCAAATGAGCCCTCTATGCAGTTTATACGAGCATCCCTTTCATAAGAACCATACATGCCCTTAGGGCATAACTTAGAACGCCATCCCCTGTGCCCTGGGGGGTTGTATTGACACCGGAGTTTTTCTTATCCGACCTTTGAACTATTTTTTTAACAAGATGTCTATCTAAAAATTTTCATCAGATGGGTTTTGAAAAAGAGGGCGTGGGGGGGGGGGGGGGTATAGCTTATAGCTTCCCTCGGATCTCTTTTGACTATTAAAAGTGAGCTCGAACCTTCAATATCCAATCAAATGAGCCCTCTCTGAAGTTTATACGAGCAACCCTTCCATAAGACCCGTATATGCCCCCAGGGCATAACTTACAACGCCTGCCCCCGGGCCCTGGTGGGTTGTGTCAACACCGGAATACTTGTTATATGGCACATAATACACAAGTACCAAAAATTCCTTCCCCCTACAGAAATAAAAAAAAACTCAAATAAAATTCTCGAATTTGGAAAGCCTTATTTTTCACAGGGGGGGGGGGGTAAACCCCAGCCACCATCAAAAATATAGGGAACATCTCAAGATTTCATATCACTTAGCAGCACTTAATTGGTCCATACTGGTTCTACTACTACTAACAACTAAGAGCAGGGTCAAGCTATCTAAAGCAAATGCAGCTGTATATGCTCCTCCTTCACCCCAATCTATTCATCACTTCCCTTTTTTACCCCCCTGCCATGAAGTCCCAATTTTTTTCAAATCATTTCCCATGACATCTTCCCACCCCATTGGAATTGCAAATGACCTGCTTTTCATGGGGTACCTACATGGGCAGCCAAAAAACACAATGTTTGAGAATTAGTCATCCTTTATCTATAAGACATGGCCTATCTATCCTAACCTTTCTCTCAATGTAGCTCAAGAAAGTACGATGAAACCACATTTTTAAATAGCTTAATGCTTCATTTATGGTCAGTCAAACAAATACTTAAACTACCCTAGACAAATTCTCTGAAAAACATTGAACAAATACTGCTCAACTTTTTGAAACACTCATGTTTCAGAATCAAACTTGACTAATGTCATTGCCATGATTTCAAAATTCTAATTTTAGTTTTCAGACTTATCTTACAATCCTTGCAAACTTTTCTCTAACAGCAAAAAAAAAGTCTGCATAATAGCTATTTTATTTTATACACTTTCACTCCATCCACCATCTTTCAAAATCAAACTTGACTAATGTCACTGCCATGATTTCAAAATTCTAAATTTTAGTTTTCAGACTTATCTTACAATCCTTGCAAACTTTTCTCTAACTGCAAAAAAAAAGTCTGCATAATAGATATTTTATTTTATACACCTTCACTGCATCCACCATCTATAGTAATAATATGATCCAGGTAAATGAAGCTATCCACTTGATCAACTTTCTTGTTACCTAACATCACCTCATTACCCTCATTTATTCCTAATGTAAGCAACTTACTTCTTAACATTGATTTTCAAGCACTTTCTTACACATTGATTTCTCAAAACCTCTAGAAATCTGTCCATTTTGGTAACATTTACATCTAGCAGCCACAAACAATCTGCGTAACCAAAGTGTCAGAGAGTTTTATGTTCCAATTTGATACCATGTTCCTTGGTAATGTTTGTTACAATAAATTCTACCAAAATAGTCCATATAAATGGGGATAGGACACAACCTTGCTTAACTACTTATTCTATACCAAATCTACTAATAACCTCACTTAACCTCAGCAACATCATCATAGCACTAATGACATTAGGCTATTGTGTTAACCTGGTATACCATACAAGAATAGGACTTTCACTAAAGCTTTTCATCAGCTAAATCAAATCCCTTTTTTATCTATAAAACTTAGATTTAAAGGGATTAAACAAATCAGACACTCCTTGATTATTAATCTAAGAGTGAAAGTTGGGTCAATCCATCCTGTTCTCTTCTTAGAACCACACTGTTGTTCTCTTCAAACTCTATCATCAGCTTCTCTTTGTCTAACCAGTATCATCATGCTGAGCAATTTTCTTCCTATCAAAACAGAAATGATTTGATTGTTTTGTTACTTAAGAAGTTGTTGTTTATTTGTATTTTTGTTTTCAGGTGCTTGGGTCTAATATACGTATCTACTAATTGAACTGACGTGAGCCAAGTGCCTCTGGATATGGGGTTTCCCCTAACGAAACACTCCATGTTAATGGGCAGCCTCAATCTATTGAGGTAGGTGGAGCCCACCCAAGGGACTCTCAGTATATAGGCAAGTCCTAGCTCTAATTAGATCCCAGGCCTAGGGTCGGTTGGGCCTGCAACCCTCCTACCGAAATTTTACCGCAACGAAAAAACGATGATACTACCTCGGATGACCTAACCCCCTTTTACCTTCCACGACCCCAGCATGTCCCTGGACCGATTTCAGACCATCAAATGAACCTTATTGACCAAGGTGGAATACGAATCGCCACCTGGAACGTACTCACACTTAACTTTCCTGGAGCTAAATCAATGCTTGCCTATGAGCTAAAACGCTGTGGATGGTCTTACAGAAACCCGCCTTGTCGAAAAAGAGCCCGAGGATATTGGTAAAGGATATCACCTGATCTGGTCTGGTGACCCAAAAAAGCAAGACAAATGGTGTAGGCCTCGCGCTGAACGCCAGAGCCCAAGAGATGCCTTCTCTCCTATAAACAAATTTCAGATAGAATACTGATGACTCAGCTCCAGCACAAGCATGGAAAGTGGACAATTATTGTATGCTATGCTCCCACCAATCTGAGTCCTGTGGAAGTGAACAATCAGTTCTATGCAGAGCTCTCAGCAAGCCAGTCTAGAGTCCCACCCCACGACATCGGCCATCTACTGGGAGACCTTAACACGATGGTAAATGACAGGGAGGGCATGTGGAGATGTGTTCTCGGCTCTGTGACTCCGGATCCACTGAATGAAAACGGTCAAAAGTCTCCTCCAGCTCTGCAATATGCATAATCTGGTCATATCAAACACGCTCTTTCAGAGACGAGACATACACAAATACACTTGATATAGTAACGACGGCCAGACAAAGAAGATGATCGATTATGTTATGATCTCGGGTTGCTGGTGCTTGTCAATATTGCTGGACTTATAGGTTGGCCGAGCTTGGAAACACAGATCATAGGATGGTAGTCGCCATGCTGAGGCTACGCCTGAGAGTGCAACGACAAGAAAAACGGCCTCCCAATCTCGATCTGAGTAGTCTGGCTACATCTGAGATGCAACAGAAGTATGCTCTCGATATCTCTAACTGGTTTAGCTGCCTCCAAGTTCTGGATGACCCTGAAGTAGCATGGAAGTCTTTCAAAGAAATATACTCGATTCTGCTGGCAGTACCATTGGCCGCAGCAGACACAAGAATAAACCCTGGATATCCCCCGAGACTCTGTCTGTGATCGAGCTACGCCGGAAGGCCCGCTTAGCAAAGAATATGCCAGAGTACAGATGACTCAATGGCGTGCGCAAATGCCTACTGCACAGTGATAGGAAGACCTTTGTTGACAAAAAAAGCCAGCAATCTTGAAGATGCTTCAAGGAAAGGAGACACGGAAGGGAAAACCCACCGTCAGCCGTGTTTTGTCTGGTGATGGAAGCATGCTGGATGATAATGCAGGCCAACTCTCCGCCTGGAGCAGTCACTTCTCAATGCATCTGAATGCCAAGGCAGTTGCTCATCCCGACCCAGAGCTGATTATAGCAGCCATGGCCACACCCAAGGCTACTTCCAACCTCGTATCGCAACCCGTTTACCACCTCTGAGATCCAAAATACTGTAAAACGGTTAAATAATAATCAAGCCCCCCGCGTCTGTGGTATTTCCACAGAACTTCTCAAGTATGGGGGTGCAGTGACGATTCTGTGGCTCCAGCTAATCTTCTCAGCTGTATGGACGACAGAAAGCATACCGAATGACTGGCGTGCTGGCATCATATTGCAACTCAGGAAACGCAAGGGCAGCCGTCAAATCTGCTCTAACTATCATGGGATCACACTTCTCTCCATTCCAGGTACACTCTTCACCATGTCACTTCTGGACAGGTGTTCCACCTTTTTGCAAAGAAAGATAAGAGTCCAGCAAGCTGGATTCGTGCCCAGCAGGTCGACGATGGAGGAAATTTTCAGCATGTGCCAGTTGATCGAAAAGACGCGAGAGTTCCACCAAAAAGCATACATCGCATTTGTGGACTTTAAGGCTGCCTTCGATTCTGTTAATCGCTGTTCACTTTGGCTGATACTAAGAACTATGGGTCTACCTAAGAAATATTGCTCACTTTTTGAAAAGCTGTATGAGGATACAGAAAGCTGCATGCAAGTCAATGGAAGACGCAGTCCCACATTCTCAGTGAAGACTGGCGTCAGGCAAGGTAGCACCGCCACTCCCGAGCCTTTCAACTGTGTCATAGACTATGTTATGACCAGGACGACGAACCGTCTTCAGTTTGGAGACTGGCTACTCTCTGATGCTGACTTTGCCAACGACATAGCGCTAATTGCAAACACTGTCGAAAACGTCACCAAAGCTCTGCAGGTGCTCTCAGAAGAAGGCTTGAAAGTTGGACTGAAGATCAACTGACAGAAAACCAAAGTTATGCTCCTTGAGCCCCCCACATCCTGTTCTATTGCCATCATTAGAAACAACCGAGTAGATGTGGTTGAAGACTTCACTTACCTGGGATCTATTCTGTCAAAGAATGGCTTGACCACAAAAGAGCTTACATCTCGAATAGCCAAAACGTCAGCACTTGTTGGGAGGCTTAGAAGCATCTGGCAAAAGCCAGACATAATCTGCTTTACCAAAATGCGCATTTACAATGCGTCAGTAAGCAGCATGCTGCTGTATGGAGCGGAGACGTGGCCAACTGCAAAATCTATCCTCAGCGCAATCAATTTCACACAGAAAAAACATCTCCAAAGAATCAAGGGAATCCACTGGACTGACTTTGTTAACAACCAGACTCTCCTGTTACATACAGCACAAACTCCTTTCTTGACACAGCTTGCCCAGTGTACTGTTTGGTGGTATGGCCACCTCCTTTGCATGTCACATGATGCCCCAGCACGGGTCACATTTTACTTTGACCCAACCCTACACAGATGGAAGCAACCCAGAGGAGGCCCCCCCCCCCCCCTAGGTGGAAAGACAAAGCTGATGAATTCCTTGCCCGAGCCCACATCCTGGTGGAAGAAGCTGCAAGCCTGGCAAGCAATACGTCAACCTGGAGGCGCCTGGTCTCATTATTCTCTACCCCGAACCCTCGGCAGGAGCCTTAAGTCAAGTAAGTAAGAGCCAAGTAACAAGTTCATTGCATGGTGTCAGAAGCAGAAGTGTTAAGAGTCCAACATGGATAGCACACCAGCTCCAACAATCAATAGGTGAAGCCCCAATCTCAAATCTGAATGGAGAAGATTCAGAAGACACTGTGAGCTCATGTTCTCAGGTCCACTAAGTGGGAAACAGATACAGTCAAAGGCTTGTACTTACTGATCTGGGCTGGAAAAAAAGGGCAAGATGTATTCCCCACTTGGACTTTAACTGACACAGAGCAAAATAAGCAGAAAGTTTATCTGGATAAGTTTGAGAACTATATTCAACCAAGTGCAAACCCTATCTTTGCCAGATACATTTTCGACCAGAGAAACCAAATGATGGAGAGACCATCAAATTGTACGTTACTCAGTTGAAAGTGCCAGCAAATGACTGTGAATTTAACACTCTAGAAGACCAGCTTGTTTGAGATTGATTGGTATTTGGAGTCAAGAATGTAAGAATTCGAGATCAGCTGCTCAGTGAGTGAGCCACACTTACTTTGGATTGAGCAATTGAGTGCAGTTGATCTATAGAAACTGTACAAGAGACCCAAGCCCTAATGCTCACTGAACAGTCTCAAATTCCAATAAAACAGGAGGTGGAAGCAGTTCAAAGACAGAAAAATTCCCCTGTATGTTATTTCTGTGGTGGCTCATACTCAAGAAGCCACAAGTGCCCAGCAAAAGGGAAGCAAGGCAGCAAGTGCAGGAAGATGAACCAATTTGCCAAAATGTGCAAGAGTAAGGTGGTAAACGAACTTGATATGAGAAGCAAAGCTGAAGAAGGGATGGAATTCATGATTGATTCCATCTCCAGTGAAGAAAAGGTGGAAAAGCCTTATGTGCTAATAAGGCTGGTAGAGCATGATATTGAACTTGCATTCAAGATCAATACCAGGGCAGAGGCTAACATTTTGCCACTGAAAGACTTTGATAAATTGGCAAAAAAGCCAGCAATGCTGTGTACTGTGGATGTGCAAACCAGTTATACCAGAGGACAACTGAAGGTACTGGGGATGGTCAACCTCGAAGTTCAGTACAAGACCCAAACCCCCAGACCCATACTTTCCATGTGGTCTGCACAGATATGAAATCAGTGAGGTTTTTTGAGGGCATAGGAATACTGCCTGGAACCTGCAAGATATATCTAAAAGAGAATGTAATCCCTACTGTACAGCCGCTAAAGCAAATCCCATTTGCTCTGCAAGCTAAGTTCAAAGAAGACCTGGAAAGGCTGGAGTCCCTTGGGGTCATAGAAAAAGTGACCAAGCCAACACAGTGGGTGAACTTTTTGGTCCTGGTAAGAAAGACAGATGAGTCACTCAGGATCTGTTTAGACCCTGTTGACCTAAACAGAGCAATTGAGAGATCACATTACCCTATACCCTTATTTGATGAAGTAGCAGCAAAGTGCAAAGGTGCCAAGAAATTCTTTAAGATGGATGCCCAAAATGGATACTGGTTGATGGTGTTGGACAAACCATCCTCCAATTTGACAACATTCAACACCATCTATGGTTGGTATGAATGGAATCGATACCCATTTGGACTGATTTCAGCACAGGATGAATACCAGCAGAAAATGGAGGTCTTTTTGGGAACTGGACATCAGGCTGATTGTTGATGATATCGCAGGCAATGGCCATGACAATGCTGAACATGACGCCAAGCTGAGAGCAGTACTCCAAGCCACAAGAGACAATGGAGTGAAATACAATAGAGAGAAATGTGTCTTTGATACTACATCCATCACCTACTTTGGAAACAGATTAACAATGAGTGGTATTGCCCCAGATCCAGAGAAAACCAAGTTGTTAGAAAACATGCCTGCACCCCAAAACCAGGAAGAACTACAGACATTGTTAGGAATGTATAATTACCTATCCAGATGCATCCCCAACCTATTGATACTGAATAAACCCCTTCAAGACCTGTCAAAACAGCAGAAGTTCGAATGGACTCCAAGCCACAAGGATGCCAAGTGAGGGATTCAGGATGCAATTTTTCAAAATCTCTCATACTTTGACCCAGAAGCCAAGGAGATCAAGGTGATAACAGATGCCTCCCAGCATGGTTTGGGTGCACAACTGACAGTAGATGGAGCAACCATTGCTTTTGCATCTCATGCTCTAAGTGAGACAAAGCCGCATTACTTGCAAATGGAAAAAAAGATGCTTGGAATAACAGTTGCTTGTAAAAGATTCTGCCAATATCTGTTTGGAAGAACAATCTGCATGACCACAGACCACAGTCAATCTATGGGAAATTAATACAAAAGGCACCTCCAAGGCTGCAGCAAATGATGTTGTCTGTTCAGCAATATGACATCAAGCTGAGATACAAATCTGGAAAGACCATTCCTGTAGTGGACGCCCTATCTTGCCTGCATCTTTAAGATATAGACATAGAGTAACAAATGGATTTGGAAGTTGGAGTTCACTCACTCCTTCACACTATACCCATAGTGAGCCAAAGGTTAATCCAAATATGCCAAGACACAGCAAAATACAAAATTCTTAACCTTCTGATGCAGACAATACAAGTAGGCTGACCAAGCAATAAAAAGGACCTAGACAAAAAACTTATGCCCTTCTAGAATTACTGCTAAGAGCTGGCAGGACTTGTTTGCCATGTGGTAAAAGGAGAGTGTATAGTCATCCTGAGATGCATGAGACCAGGCATATTAGACTAGCTACACTCCTCTCATTTGGGAGTGGGGAAGACTAAAGAGAGGGCCAGAACTTCTGTATTCCGGCCCGGCATCACATGAGATATCAAGAGAATGGTCAGCCAATGTGGAGTATGTGCCAAGTTTGCCCCCAAGCCAACAGAAGGAGCCAATGATCCCACACAAAATACCAGACTACCCTTTCCACCATGTAACTGTTGACCTGTTCCAGCTCAACAAACAAGATTACATGGTCACCATTGATTACATGAGTTGGTTTTTTGAAGTTGATCGCCTGACAAACACCATGTCACAGCAGGTCACAGCCAAACTGAAATCTCATTTCAGCCAATACGGAATTCCTGAGCAACTCACAACCACAATGGCCCCCAGTTCAGTGGAAAAGAATTTGAGCAGTTCATGACAGACTGGCAAATCATCCATTCAACCTCAAGCCCCAACTACCCCCAGTCCAATGGCATGAGTGAAAGGGGTGTTCAAATGGCTAAATGACTTTTGATGAAAACCACCAAGAGCAATCCATATTTGGCACTCTTGGAGTACTGAAACACACCCATTGATGGTTATGTCCCTGCTGAAATAATGATGGGAAAGCAGTTGAGATCCCTCCTGCCCAGTATCACACAGATCTTGCAGCCAGTGGTTATTCACTTTGACAGATTCAGACAACAGAGGAAGAAGGCCCAGAGCAAGTACTATGATCAAGACACTAGGAGTGTGAAACGTTAAAATGGGTCAGAAAGTGTAGGTCCAGTTGACTGACCAGGGACCCTGGAAGAAGCAAATGGTTTGTAAAACCAATGATAACCCTCATTCATACTATGTTCATCATGAAGAAGGAGGGACATTCCACTGCAACAGAATTCACATTAAACCAAGACAAGACCTGACCATGATGTACCTGCATGACAGCAAAAATTTCCAAGCAAAAACCCAACCTGCCAAAGAACAGCAGGTATCAATGAGCACCTCGCCTTCCAAAAACGTGCCAAATTCCATAGACAATCCCCATGAGACTGCAGGCCACATTACAGTAGAGCCTCTGCTGTAATGGGGCTATAATCTGCTGTAATGACACCTACCAAGGGTAGGCATCAAAGAGAAAGAAGCAGAGGCCACAGACCCAGTTCAGGCAGAACAGAATAGCTATGGAAGAAGCACAACAGTCACTCGTTTTGGTTGTCAGGTCAAAATGGCCAAGTTGAAAGAAAAGAAGGAAGATGAAATGATTTGATTGTTTTATTACTTAAGAAGTTGTTGTTTATTTGTATTTTTGTTTTCAGGTGCTTGGGTCAAATATATGTATCTACTAATTGAATTGATATGAGCCAAGTAATGAGTTCATTGCAAAAACAAGCTGGTACAATCACATTCACTCTTATCACTTTTCCCACAATGGTATAATTAACCACTAGTTTTGAGTCCAAGCTAGCTGATGACAGTAAGAAAGACCCAAAGAAGATTCAGAAGTAAGGACCACGGCAGGTGATCAGTAAAGACACTCTGTATGGATGTGACAGGTAGGTAACTAGTATGAACAACATTGCTGAACTTCTCAACACAAGCAATTTGTTACTCAACAATTGCAATTTCCTGATACAATTGCCTAAGCTGTACAGCAATCTCCATTTTCCTTATAGGAAATTATCAAAATCAATATAGAAACTGTATATTTGATAATTATTTGTAACAAAGTTGCAAAATACTGTTATGTAGTGACTTTGATAACTCAATTCTGAAAAGCTCTGGAAATATGTATCATAGGTAGCGCAATAGTGCTGCCTAAGTAAAGAATGATGTGGGCACAATGTGTTTTTTTTTTTTTTTTCCTCTATACCCAGGCACTTTGTATCAAAGGAGTTGTTGTAGAAACTTCGATAAGGTATCATTCGATTGGAAATTGGAGTGAATAGTGCCCTTAATAGTCAAAAATGATTGGAGGGCAACTAGCCCCCCCCCCCATGCCCATCATTCCCCCAAACACATCCAATCACAATTTTGAGATAGCCATTTTGTTTAGCATAGTTGCTTTCCAAGTAGAAAATATGTTTTTGAGGAGGACACTCCCCCACAACCCTTGGGGCAAGGGTTTTAAGTTATGCCCTGAGGGCATATAAGAATGATGTTGGCACAATTTACTATTTATTATTTTTCCTTTAGAGTGGGGCACTTCATATGGAAGGGGTCATTGTAGAAACTTCAAAAGGGCCTCATGGAATTGGAAATTGAGAGTTCTAGTGCCCTTTTTAATAGTCAAAAGTAATTGGAGGGCAACTAGCCCCCCCATGCTCATCATTCCCCCAAACATATCCAATCAAAATTTTGAGATAGCCATTTTGTTCAGCATAGTTGATTTCCAGATAGAAAATATGTTTTTGAGGAGGACACTCCCCCGCAACCTGCAGGGCAAGGGTTTTAAGTTATGTTATGGGGGCATATAAGGTTTTTATAGAAGGCATTGTCATAGAAACTTCAAAACAGGCTCATTTGATTGGGAATTCGAAGGGCTAGTACCCTTTTTAATAGTCAAAAGTGATTGGAGGGTAACTAGCCCCCCCCCCACCACGCCCATCATTCCCCAAAACACATCCAATCAAAATTTTGAGATAGCCACTTTGTTCAGCATAGTTGATTTCCAGATAGAAAATATGTTTTTGAGGAGGGACCCTCCCCCACAACCCTCAGGGCAAGGGTTTTAAGTTATGCCCTGGGGGCATATAAGGTTTTTATAGAAAACGTTGTCCTAGAAAGTTCAAAACAGGCTCATTTGATTGGAAATTCAAAGGACTAGTGCCCTTTTTAATAGTTGAAAGTCATGACAGGGCAACTAGCCCTGTAATGACTAGCCCTGTAATAGTTGATTTCCAGATAGAAAATATGTTTTTGAGGAGGACACTCCCCTGCAACCCTCAGGGCAAGGGGGTTTTAAGTTATGTCATGGGGGCATATAAGGTTTTTATAGAAGGTGTTGTCATAGAAACTTCAAAACAGGCTCATTTGATTGGAAATTCGAAGGGCTAGTACCCTTTTTAATAGTCAAAAGTGATTGGAGGGCAACTACCCCCCCCCCCTCCCACACCCATCATTCCTTGAAACACATCCAATAAAAATTTAAAGATAGCCATTTTGTTCAGCATAGTTGATTTCCAGATATAAAATATGTTTTTGAGGAGGACACTCCCCCACAACCCTCAGGGCAAGGGTTATAAGTTATGCCCTGGGGGCATATAAGGTTTTTATTGAAATATGTGTCTAGAAACTTGAAAAAAGGCCCATTCAATTAAAAATTCAAAGGGCTATGAAACATATTGATTTGATTGCTTTGCTTGCTTTGCTTTTGTGTTGTTTGCTTATGCACTTTATTTTATAGGTGTTGGGTCTCCATGAAATAATTGAATTCAACTCTTGACTCCAAAGATAGAATACATTACATGGTGTCAGAATGGACAGCACACCCTATCCAACAATTGATTGGTCGTCAGCCAATCTCAAAGCCTCGTGGAAGCAATTTCGCCAGCATGCTAAACTGATGTTCACAGGACCCTTGTCTGGAAAAGCCGACGCTCTGAAGTGCTCCTACTTGCTGATATGGGTTGGAGAAAAAGGACGAGATATATTCAACACATTCCAGATTCCAGAAGTAGACAAAAATAAAGTGGATGTATATCTGAGAAAATTCAGTGAGCATGTTGAACCCAGTTCCAATCCCATATTTTCCCGATTCGTTTTTTCACAAACGAAATCAGAAAGAAGGAGAGACAATTGAATCATATGTGACATCTCTGAAGTTACTGGCCCTCGATTGTAGTTTCGGAGATAGTTCAGATGAAATGGTGAGAGACAGACTGGTGTTTGGAGTACAGAGTGACTGGATAAGAGAAAGACTATTGAGTGAAGGTGGAATGCTTACACTAGCAAAAGCTATTGATATTAGCCGTGCAATTGAAATAGTTGTGGAGACCCATGCACAGATGAGAAATGAACAAAGTACTAGTGCTGTAAAGCAAGAAGTGGAAGCCATATGCAAACAAAAAGTGTTGCCAAAGACAATGACACCAAACTGTTACTTCTGTGGGAACCAGTACTCCCGCAAACACAAATGCCCCGCAAAAGGGAAGATCTGTTCCAAGTGTCAGAAGCCAAATCATTTTGCAAAGGTTTGCAAAAGCAGGTCTGTCAACGAAATTGAAGCCCTGCCAGCTGAGAACGAAGGAAACAATGAATACTTCATCGAGTCTGTTGACAGCAGAACCGATTCAGTCCAAAAGCTGATGATTAAAGCTAACCTACCTGAATACCGATGAGAAATAACCTTCAAAATTGATACAGGGGCTGATGCAAACGTTCTCCCAGCAAGTGAATTGAGATCCCTAAAACCAAGACCTACCTTGCTTCCCAACAAAGATATCCTGACAAGCTACAGCGGATGCAGCCTTGAAGTACTTGGAATTGCACAGATTGTGATTCAGTATAAGGCCCGAGAACCGCAGGTTCATGTGTTTCATGTTGTTGAAACCCACAAAGGACCAATCCTTAGTAGACAAACGAGCAAACAGATGAACTTGATCAAGTTTGTGCTTAGCATGTCATGTAGCATGACTGAAGACCCAGCCACGGTTTCAACCAGACCGGAAGTACGACAGATCCTCAAGGAATATGAAGATGTCTTCCAAGGTATTGGGACGTTGCCCGGAAAATGTCCATTTACCTGAAGGAAGGATCTGTTCCGACAGTCCAGCCACCAAAAAGAGTTCCGTATGCCCTTCAGCCGAAGCTAAAAGAAGAACTAGACAGATTAGAAAATATTGGCATCATAGAGAAGGTACAAAACCGACAGACTGGGTGAATTCGATTGTCCTTGTAAAGAAGCCAGACGGAAAAATCCGAATTTGTCTAGATCCAGTGGACTTAAACAAATGTATCAAGTGTTCTTACCACCCCATTCCTAGCTTTGATGATGTAGCAGTGAGATGTGCTGGAGCAGAAAGATTTTTCAAAACCAACGCTAGAAATGGTTACTGGTCAATGGTTTTAGACAAGGCATCTGCTGACCTCACTACATTCAGCACAACATTCGGAAGATACCGCTTCAAGAGATATCCTTTTGGGCTCATATCAGCCCAGGATGAGTACCAAAAACGAATGGAAGAGGCGTTTGAAGGTATTGACATTGGTCTGATTGTAGATGATGTTGCTGGAATGGCTGAAAGTACAACAGATCATGATAGGAAACTAAGGACAGTTATGCAGAGGGCTTGTGAAAAAGGCATCAAGTTCAATAAAGAGAAATGCCTTTTCGATGCCGTAGCCATTCCCTACTTTGGACATATACTGACAAAGGGAGGTATGGAACCAGACCCTAACAAAATTAGGGCAATGAAAGAAATGCCAGCCCCCAAGAACAAAGATGAATTGCAGACTCTTCTAGGGATGTACAACTATTTGTCAAGGTACATTCCCTGCCTCTCTACCCTAAACAGCCACTTAGGGACCTGGCCAAAGCAAAGGAGTTCAAGTGGAAAGTAGTACACAATGATGCCCGAGTCAAAATCCAGGAAGCCATTTGCAGCAACCTTGCCTATTTTGATACCAAAAGTGCCCAGGTGGAAGTGATAACAGACGCATCACAACACAGACTAGGTGTTCAACTGTTGCAGATCACGCCACAGTAGCCTTTGCTTCTAGATCTCTAAGTGACACAGAAAAACAGTGCTCACAAATCGAGAAGGAGCTTCTGGGAATTGTGTTTGCCTGCACGCATTTCCATCAATATATTTGTGGTAGAAAGAGCACTGTGACAACAGATCACAAACCTTTAGAGGCGATATTGTCCAAACCAATAAATAGGGCACCACCCTGATTGCAAAGAATGATGCTAGTGCTCCAGCAGTATGAACTGTCATTCCAGTATTGTCCAAGCAAAGAAATCCCGGTAGCTGATGCCTTATCATGAATGCACTTACCTGACCAAGACCCAGAAATTCAAATTGAAGGAGAAGTAGCCATCCATGCATTCTTTAGAGATATTCCAGTAAGCAGAAACAAACTAGAGCAAGTCCCTGAGGAAACCCTAAGAGATGTTGAGCTGAAAAACACTGTCAGACATCATCGAATCTGGCTGGCCTAACAACCAAAGAGATATACCATCTATCGTTCTTCCATTCTGGAACTACAGAGATGAGCTATCAACAATGGTATTATACTGAAAGGCAAACACATTGTTGTGGATAAGGCACTGCATGGAGACATACTCCAACAGCTTCATTTGTCACACATTGGCATTGTAAAAACAAAAGAAAGAGCTCGTAGCTCTGTATTTTGGCCTAACATCATGAAAGATATCACGCGCAACTAGTATCTGGTTGTGAAATATGCGCCATGCATCAAATGGATCAACAGAAAGAGCCATTGATATCCTCAGAGGTCCCCCAGTATCCATTCCAACACGTGGGCCTGGACATCTTTACATTCAGTGGTATGGAATACCTAATCACTGTAGACTATTATAGTAGATTTTTCAAGGCGGATAAACTTGCCATTTCAAACTCACAGCAAGTGATCTCGAAATTAAAAATGCATTTCGCCAGATATGGTATACCAGAGAAGATTACTTCAGACAATGGGCCACAATTCAGCTCGGAGCAGTTTCGAATGTTTGCAGCATCCTGGGATATCAACCATGTCACATCGAGTCCCCAATACCCACAGTCCAATGGGATGAGTGAGAAGGCGGTCCAGATGGCAAAATGGATCATGACAAAAGTGACAGAAAGCCAAACAGATCCATACATCGCATTGCTGGAATACCAAAACACCCCAGTTGATGGAGCATATACACCGGTTCAGCTGCTCATGAGCAGGAAAACCCGGTTGATGGTCCAAGCGCTGCCATCCCATCTGCAGCCGAAAATAATTGCGAAGCCAGTTTTCGAGAAAGCTCAGTCTAGACAGCAGAGAGCTCACAACAAGAACGCCAAAGAGCTGAAAGAATTGGGCATAGGAGAGAAAGTATGGGTGAAATTTGACGAAAGTAGTAGATGGCGCAAGGGCGTAGTCGAGAAGAAGTTGAGACAAAGAGCACTCTTACCTGGTGCGGCTGCAAGACGACAGTACTCTTCAGAGAAACAGGTGCCACCTATGTCACAGATCAGAACCAGTTATAGCCGAGCCGGCGCCTATACCATCCCACCCATTACATGCAGGCCGTGTTACCCAGTGCCCCGAATTACATACTTACCCAGATGGAACAGCGACAGTTGGAGCTAGTACAACGCCTGTTGCAGATCGATCCAGTGCCAAATTGAACAGCAGTACTGACGAGGAAACCCCATCAGTAGTCAAAGATGATGATTTCACTGTAGCCGAAAGGCCAAACATCAGGGGGGAGGAGGAAAGAGCATTAAGTCTATGATGTCAGTCAACTACTGATACAGTCATACCCCCTGTGACCAGCGCTGAAGCCCCACGATGCAGGAAGTGTCACTTGCTCAGGTAGACTTTCCAAACCACCTGCACATATGAACCTGAGCATTGATCATCATGTTGATATCCACCTCCATCCAGTCTGGCAGTGATGGAAGCCATTTCTACATGAGAAAGAAGATGAAACATATTGATTTGATTGCTTTGCTTTTGTGTTGTTTGCTTATGCTTATGCACTTTATTTATAGGTGTTGGGTCTCCATTCAATAATTGAATTCAACTCTTGACTCCGAAGATAGAATTTGTTACAGGCTAGTACCCTTTTTAATAGTCATAAGTGATTAGTGATGTTTTTTGTTGTTGTTTAGACCAGGGCACTTTGCATTGAAGGAGTTGTCATGGGAACTTCAAAAAGGGCTCATTCAATTGAAAACAGAAAGGGCTGATTACCTTTTTAATAGTCAGAAGTGATTGGAGGGCAACTAATCTGTATTCCCCTCCCATGTCCACCTTCCCATTATGCTTAAAAACTAAATGTTGCCTTAAGGTTAAATCAAAATGCAATGTGATAATGCTAATTCCCAATAAGGCATCTCAGCAGTATCCCAAGAACAACTGAGGACATTATGTTCAAACTTTCAGGGCTATTTCTGCTCTTAAAATTTAAACAAAATAGAGTAAGTGTATCCAAGCTATCAAAGAAAGTAAACAGATTTTTTTTTGCAAATGGTATCAAGTTTTCCATTTCAGGTCAACTAGAGAAGGTATGAAACTAAATTAAACAGTACTATTTGTGTCCATATTTTTAAAAGGGTGTATGTTGTTTAAAAATTGCTGAAAGTTTTTCTCCAGCATACAAATACAAGACCAAACTATAAAGTCTTAAAAAAACAAAAGATTTAAAGTATTGTTTTCTTTTTCCCTGAAAATACTATGTCAATATATAACAAACAGAAATTAATTAAAAAAACTTTTTCCACAAAAAAAGTTTTTCAAAGAAAAGTAAAGAATTCCATTAAACAAAAAATGAGCAAAAATAAAATCAAAACAATCTACCAAGCATGAAACTACCACAAATCAGCATAATAAATAAATGAAACCCAAAACGAACAGAAATTACAATAAATAACTGAGTCAAACTCAAAACAAGCAGAAATTAACATAAGTTGGGCTCAAAACCCCTATGCCTTCCCAAGGCCAAAACATAATTTGCACTTTACTGAAAAAAATACAAATGAATGTGCATTGTCAGTTTAATATACATATACTGATATTTAGTAATCAAAATGTTAATATTATTTGATTTATTAAAGTTATAAAAGTAAAAACATTTAATTTTTTTCAGTAAAGTGCAAATTTTGTTCTGGCCTTGGGAAGACATAGGGGTTTTGCACCCAACTTAGGTTAATTTCTACTCATTTTGAGTTTGACTCAGTTATTTATTGTAATTTCTGTTTGTTTTGGGTTTCATTTATTTATTGATGCTGATTTCTGGTAGTTCCATGCTTGGTAGATTGTTTGATTTTATTTTTGCTCATTTTTGTTTAATGGAATTCTTTACTTTTCTTTGAAAAAACTTATTTTGTGGAAAAAGTTTTTTTTTAATTAATCCAGTAAAGACCATAGACAGTCAGTGAAGACATGCTGTATGGATGTGGCAGGGAGGTAGCTAGCTTAAAGGATATTCCTTAATTTCTTAATAAGCAATTTGTATCAGTTTTTACCAGTGAATCAGATGGTCCTCTCCCTTGTAGCTAATCTGAAGGCATACCTAAGCCAATGCCACTTATTCAACTCTCATCTCTATATGTCCAAAAATGACTTGAAATGCTAGACATTAACAAGTCTACTGGTCCTGATAACTTGCATCAAAGACTGCTGAAGGAGCTTCCCAAAGAAATTGCATTACCACTGTGTTTCTAACTGTTGCTTGACTCAAGAAAGGTACCCATGGACTGGAAGCTGTTACCCTAATATTCAAAAAAAGTGACTGCACCAAAGCAGAAAACTATAGACCTATCAATCTTACTTCAGCAGCAGCTGAAACACTTGACCAGATTGCAAATATTGAAGATGCAGCTCATCTCCTTGCCAATAATATTCTATCCACACATCAGAACAGCTTTCAGCCAGGAAAAATTGATTGAAACCTCCTTGAGGGATATAACTATTATAAGAGATCACTTGGATACAGGAATCCCCTGAGACAGTTATGAGGCCCCTTGTCAAAGGCCTTTAAGATCCAATGGGGGTAATATTTGTTTCTGACAAAAATTGATTATTATATTCATAATGAGCATGAAAAAGGCATCAAGTGGTATGTTTACTTTATTTAAGTCAATAATATGAACTGCTGAAAATTTACCTGAGTTTCCCCCCCCCCCCCTATAGCCTATATACCAATTCAGGGTATATATTTCCATATTAGGGGGGGGGGGGGGGGGGTAAAGTTTTAACTTACCTCTCATTTGCACCAGAAATAAACTTTACCCCACCCCTTTAATGTGCAAATATACACTGTGAATTAGTATATATAGGGGTGAGGTGAAATTCATTTCTAACAAAAATGATTGTTATATTTGGAAAGAGCATAAAAAAGGGGTAAAATTCTACTTTAGCTACTTTTGGCTTTCTTGGGAAGGGGTTAGGTTAGGAAATTGAAACTTTCAGGGATGGGTCTACAGGCTAAAGTATATCCTGGCAGATATTTTGAAGTACCTACCTCCACTCCTTCTCCCTCTAGAGGGTCCTGACCTTTGATGACCTTTAAAAATCTATGTCTTATGAAAGTGAAACCTTGCAAAATAGATCTTCTGCTTAAATGAAGTACAACAAAATTGTTTTCAGCTTCACAACTTTGCTCTGTCCCAATTTATAAGGTTTTAAAGATATATAAATACATTTCCTAACTTTGAAAAAAAAACATTGATATGACTTAAAATTCTGCTCAAATAATAGAAATTGCATTTTCAGAACTAAAACCAGAGAGAAAAAGAAACTGATAACTGAAAATTAAGGTAAAATGTTGTTTTGTTATAATTTCAATAGGTATATAGACCTGTCATGTAGGCAAATTTCAGGGCCCTCTTGAGGGATGACAAATTTAGGTAGGTACTTCAAAATACCTTCCCATGACATACTTTAGCCTGTAGCCCCATCCTTGAAAGTTTCGTTTTTCTAACCCAACCCCTTTCCAAGATAGCCAAAAGTAACTAAAGTAGAATTTTACCTAAAAAGGGCATTGAGTAGTATGTTCACTTTATCCTAAGTCAATAATATGAACTGCCAAAAAATTACCAAAAGGCATTGAGAGGTAGAAGTATGTTTACTATATTTGTAAGTCAATAATATGAACTGTCAAAAATTTACTATCTTTTATTGGTGATGGACAGAGATATAATAAAAAAAAAAACTGAAAACATAGTAGGTAAATATTTACCAAATCATATTATTGAGTTACAACTAAAGTGAATATACCACTTGATGCTTTTTTTATGCTCTTTATGAATATAATAAGCATTTTTGTTGGAAATGAATTTTAGCCCCCACCCATATACATACCAATTCAGGGTATATATTTGCACATTAGGGGGGTGGGGGTAATTTTATTTCTGATGTAAATGAGAGGTAAGTTTAAACTTTCCCCCCACCCCACTAATGTGCAAATATATACCCTGAATTGGTATATATAGGGGTGGGGGCTAAAATTCATTTCCAACAACAAAAATGATTATTATATTCATAAAGAGCATAAAAAAGGCATCAAGTGGTATATTAACTTTAGTTGTAACTCAATAATATGATTTGGTAAATATTTACCACATAGTAAATAATTTAGGTGCAGAATTTGTCCCAGAACATTATATTCCTCTAAGTCAACTAGGCCTACTTTCCATGTTAGGCTAGCCTAGTACAATATTTAGTTAGGCCTATAGTGTAATCTAGCTCATGCCTGAAGCCCTGGGTATCATTTTACAATTCAAAACGTAATGTTTGAGCATATCAAATAGTCAATTTGGTACCATATAAGAGTTCAGTTCAGAGGTCAAGATTCTTTTCCCTTTAATAGGCCTATGCTATTCTGGTATAATTAACACCCAAAAGGAGGTATACCAACTTTAGTTTCTATTTTGTTGATTTCTGATGCATTTCCAGTACACAACAATACAACCCACACCAGGTAAGGATAAAAGAGATTCCATCTCAACATATCACTTTCAAGAAGATTTCTAAATATTGATATTTTCTATAGGCAAGAAATATCCTGTCGGGATTAGAGCAAAGGTAGTTAAAATTCAAAGATGGCAGCCATTTTACAGACTGCGCTTAAAGTTGTAGTATCAACCCTTTTCTAATTCACATTCATTTTTTGGAATTTTCATTTATCTTTCCTGGTTCAATTTCAAAAGCCCCTAAAGTGGCGTTTTGCCAAGATCTTCACATTTCTAAGGCCCTGTACTCAAAAGTCACCCTGTGTGCATTGATACGACGTTTTGATTTTATAGGGGCCATGTAAAATATAGCTCTTTATTAACAGGACACTTCTTCCTTGTGAATTGAGATCAGCTACATCTTCAGACATTTGAAAAAATATATAATAGCGAAAGATAAACTATGTGTAAACTGACAATTCAGCTGTCAAATTGACCTTCTTCTTTCGATACTCAAATCCAAGTAAATCCAACTGAATAAAATGAATAGGTTCAAATAAAATTGTTTATGAAAAGATAATCTTATCAAATAGTCCGGTATAACGAAGTGCAAGTATGGGGCAGGCCATTATTAACCAAAACTGAAAACGGAATTTAGATGACAATTGACACTTCAACAGAATTGGCTTTTTTTTCTGATTCTAAATATATAAAATTCATTCAGTTTATTGTTACCTACCAAAAGCTACAAATCTACCGTCCCCTAACAAGGCAAGCGGTCTTAGTGAAAATTGTTTTATTATTAAATTCATTATATAAGAGAACCTTATCGTAGAGGTTTCAAGCCCCAATCGACAAAATGTGGAATTTAGATATATTTTTTTCCAGAAGAAAGATTTTGGATGAATTTTTGTTTTGTTTTTTATTTTGCTTTCTTGAGATCGTGGATGTATGTTTATTTGTTTTTTTTCCCTGGGATGGGGGGGGGGGGGGGCGGGGTCATTGTGTAAGCAGGAAAGGGGGCAGATTCCTTTAAGAGCACACTTCAATACCTAGACTGCCAACTCTAAATGAGCCTTCAGACAAATATAGAAAGGATATAAGGGGGAGTAGGAATTAATTAAAATATTTTTCTATGTAGCATATAATATTGTATTTCCATGCCTACCGGCACAGCGGTGGGAAAGGCAAGGCGGATCAGGAGCCGCACCAGGAAATTTCTTTGGGGGGGGGGGTATCCGATGCTGCAAGGACCTTTGTTTTCAGGAATCTTTAATGGTAATTTTTCTCTTTTCTATTTACATAAAATGTTTGAATGTATTGAAGAATATGTACATAATGTATTTATCAATTGTAGAATCCTACTTTAAAGGTTATGATGGCTTCAGCCACATAGAAATCAAAATTCGCATTAAATTTTCATCCATGAACAAAAATACTCCTCGTTGTAAATTTTGACAGCATATTCAAATATTGTATATTCAAAATTTAAATTGCAATCCGAAATTTCAATTTTTAAGTAGAAAAATTGAAAAAGTAGGGCAGTGCTAATCGATTTACAATTATTTACATACCCATTTTAAAATCAATGAAACAAGCATTTAAGGGGGACAACACCCCACTTATATTTTGGCCAGACTTGGATATGATTTGAAGAACAATCAGAAATTAAATTTTTTGAAATTAGTTTTATAAACTGAAAGTAAGGAGTAGCTTTGAAACCTAACAGAAACAGAAATTATTCTTTATATGAAGGGGACTGTCTCTTTTTTAACTCATTGCTCTTTACTCTGAAGTTTGACTTTCTGTTTTTTGAGAACATTTACTGAAACGCAAGACGCATTGAAATGGAAATAGAAGGTTTTTCAAAGCACTAAAAAACTTCAGCTTAATGAACGAGGAGTTGAAGAGGGGTAGTCTCCCTTATATACAGAATAATTCCAGTTGATTCCGAGTTTTTAAGTAGCTCCCTATTCTTAGTTGGATTTGCTTTTTTATTTGTTTAATCATATTTCACCCCATCGACGAAAGGTCAATATTTCAATGCTCTCTATTTTTTATGGGTTGCAAGGCTTAGAGAAAAATGTTTTTTAGAAGTTGATGAAAAAAGTATGTCAAGTAAAGTAAAAGTATGTAAAAACGAAAAAAGTAAAGTAATTACAAAAATACAGAAACAATAGCCTACTTATGAAAGACAAGATGTGAACTCCTAACGTTCAGTTCTATTGAGCACCAAAGCGTTCGATGGACTTTATTTAGCAATTAATTTAAAAAAACTTTTTCCACAAAATAAGTTTTTCAAAGAAAAGTAAAGAACTCCATTAAACAAAAAATGAGCAAAAATAAAATCAAATAATCTACCAAACGTGAAACTACCCCAAATCAGCATCGATAAATAAATGAAACCCAAAACGAACAGAAATTACAATAATTAACCGAGTCAAACTCAAAACGAGCAGAAATTAACATAAGTTGGTCACAAAACCCCTATGCCTTCCCAAGGCCAGAACAAAATTTGCACTTTACTGAAAAAATACAAATGATTGTGCATTGTCAGTTTAATATAGATATACTGATATTTAGTAATCAAAATGTTAATGTTATTTGATTTATTTAAGTTATAAAAGTAAAACATTGACATAGTCTTTTCAGAGAAAAAGAAAATAATACTTTAAACCTTTTCGTTTTTTAAGACTTTATAGTTTGGCCTGCTATTTGTATGCTGGAAAAAAATTTTCAGCAATTTTTAACAACATACACCCTTTTAAAAACCTGGACACAAATAGTACTGTTAATTTAGTTTCATACCTCCTCTGGTTGACCTGAAATGGAAAACTTGATACCATTCGCAAAAAATTTACTTTCTTTCATAGCTTGGATACCCTTACGCTATTTTGATTTGGTTAAATTTTAAGCGCAGAAATGGGAGGGTTGGCGTGGGAGGGTGGGCGTGAGAGGGTGGGAGTGGAAGGGGGATTAGTTGCCCTCAAATCACTTTCGAAAGGGCATCAGCCCTTTCTATTTTCAATCGAATGAGCCCTTTTCCAAGTTCCCACGACAACTCCTTCGATACGAAGTGCACTGGTCTAAACAACAACAACAACAAAAAATAATTCATTATACCCACTTCGATCTTTACTATAAAAACATCAAGCGTTCCAATCACTTTCTACTATTAAAAAGGGCACTAGGCCTTTCGATTTCCAATCGAATGAGTCCTTTTGGAAACGACAAAGCTTTTATATAAACAACTTATATCCCCCCAGGGCATAAATTACAACCCTTTACCCTAAGGTCTGTTAGGGTGGTTGTCATCCTCTAAGACCGAACTTCCAGAACTTTCAACTACGTTAAACAACATGGCTATCTCAAAATTTTGATTGGATGTGTTTGGGGAAATGGTGGGCTCACGAGGGGTGTTAGTCGCCTTCCAATCACTTTAAACTATGAAAAAGGGCACAAGCCACTCCAATTTCCAATTGAATGGGCGCATTTTGAAGTTTCTACGACAAATTCTTCGATACGAAGTGCCCTGCTTTAAAGGAAAAAATTAATAAATAATAAATTGTGCCAACAACTTCGTTCTTATATGCCCCCAGGGCATAACTTAAAACCCTTGCCCTGAGGGCTGTGGGGGAATTTCCTCCTCTTTACTTAGTCCCCGTTTCTTGTCTCGTTTTTGAGTGTCCCCGTTCTTTACTTAGGCAGCGCGATCGTGGTGCCGACGATTTATACAACGACTTTCTATATAAACCTTATATGCCCCCAGGTTATAACTTACAACCCTTGCACTAAGGGCTCTGAGGGGGTTATCATCCTAAAAGACATAGTTTCCAGAACGTTCAACTATGTTGAACAAAATGGATATCTAAAAATTTGGATTTGATGTGTTTTGGAAAATGGTGAGTGTAAGAGGGGCGTTAGTCGCTATCCAATCACTTTCAACTATTAATAAAGCACTAGCCCTTTCAATCTCCAATTGAATGAGCCCTTTTGAAGTTTCTACGACATCCTTAAAGGCCTAATTTCCAAAACTTTCAACTACGATGAATAAAATGGCTATCTAAAAATTTTGATTGGATGTGTTTGGGGAAAAGGTGGGCGTGAGAGGGGGGTTAGTTGCCCTTAAATCACTTTTGACTATTAAAAAGGGTACTATCCCTTTGAATTTCAAATCGAATGAGCCCTTTTTCAAGTTTCTACAACAAAGATTTCAATAAAAGCCTTATATGCCCCCAGGGCATAACGAATAATCATTGCCCTGAGAGTTTTGGAGGAGTGTCCTCCTCAAAAATATATTTTCTATCTGGATATCAACTACGCTGAACAAAATGGCTACCTCAAAATTTTTATTTGATGTATTTGGGGGAATGATGGTCGTGGGGGGGGGGGGATAGCTGCCCTCCAATCACTTTCGACTATTGAAAAGGGCACTAGTCCTTTGAATTTCCAATCGAATGAGTATTTTTGAAGTTTCTACGACAACACCTTCTTTAAAAACCTTATATGCCCCCAGGGAATAACTTATAACCCTTGCCCTGAGGGTTTTGGGGAGTATCCTCCTCAAAAACACATTTTCTATCTGGAAATCAACTACGCTGAACAAAATTACTATCTCAAAATTTTGATTGGATGTGTTTGGGGAAATGATGGGCGTAGGGGGGGGGGAGGGCTAGTTGCCCTCCAATCACTTTCGAATATTAAAAAGGGCACTAGCCCTTCACTTTCCAATTGAAAGAGCCTGTTTTGAAGTTTCTACGACAACGCCTTCTATAAAACCTTATATGTTTCCAGGGCATACCTTCAAACCCTTGCCCTGAGGGTTTTGGGGGAGTGTCCTCCTCAAAAACATATTTTCTATCAGGAAATCAACTACGCTGAACAAAATGGCTATCTCAAAATTTTGATTGGATGTGTTTGGGGGAATGATGGGCGTGGGGGGGGGGGGCTAGTTGCCCTCCAATCACTTTTGACTATTAAAAAGGCCACTAGAACTCTCAATTTCAAATTGAATGAGCCCCTTTTGAAGTTTCTACGACGACCCCTTCCATGCGAAGTGCCCTGCTCTAAAGGAAAAAAAATATAGCATATTCTGCCAACATCGTTCTTATATGCCCTCAGGGCATAACTTAAAACCCTTGCCCTGAGGGTTGTGGGGGAGTGTCCTCCTCAAAAAATATTATATATCAGGAAATCAACTACGCTGAACAAAAATGACTATCTCAAAATTTTGATTGGATGTGTTTGGGAGAATGATGGGCGTTGGGGGAGGGGCTAGTTGCCCTTCAATCACTTTTGACTATTAAAAAGGGCACTAGCCCTTTGAATTTTCCAATCGAAAGAGCTTTTTTTGAAGTTTCTACGACAACGCCTTCTATAAAAACCTTAAACGCCCCCAGGGCATAACTTAAAACCCTTGACCTGAGGGTTGTGGGGGAGTGTCGTCCTCAAAAACATATTTTCTATCTGGAATTCAACTACGCTGAACAAAATAGCTATCTCAAAATTTTGATTGGATGTGTTTGGGGAAATTTTGAAAGGGGGGGGCTAGTTGCCCTCCAATCACTTTTGACTATTAAAAAGGGCACCAGCCCTTTGAATTTCCAATCGAATGAGCCTTTTTTGAAGGTTCTACGACAACGCCTTCTATAAAAACCTTATATGCCCCCAGGGCATAACTTAAAACCCTTGCCCCGAGGGCTGGGGGAGTTTCTTCCTCAAAAACACATTTTTTATCTGAAAATAAACTACGCTGAACAAAGTGGCTATCTCGACATTTTGATTGGGTGTGTTTTGGGGAATGATGGGGGTGGGGGGGGGGGGGCTAGTTGCCCTCCAATTACTTTCGACTAAAGGGCACTAGCCACTACAATTTCCAATCGAATGAGCCCTTTTCGGTATTTCTAAGACAACTCCTTTTATACGAAGTGGCTGTTGGAGAAAAAAAAACACATTGTGGCCACATCGTTCTTTACTTAGGCAGCGCTAGCACGCTGCCTGCGCTTTGAATTACAGTAAAGATAAGACTTTGTTAATATAAACATGATTTCATTTTAATATTTTGCCTACTATGGGCTAGAGATGGTTTTTCAGTATCACTGATTATATACAGGAAAAAGCCTACGGATATTTCTTCTTTAGATTAGTAAGAGACGAACCTCAAAGAATCAGGCAGCTAACTAATTCCAATATATGGAATAGTTTGTTTTTCTAATGATCGTCTTTTAATATAATTAAATCATCCCAATACATAAGTATATATACCGAGCCTTTACATAACGTTTACAATGAAAGCTACCGATCCTTTCTTTAGTCTCTTACTAGGGTGCCAGTACTGCTGCAACCCTGACTAAACTATAATTTAGCATTCGTTCTTTGTTATAACTTTGTTCGTTGTTTACTGTGAAATTGAAAACTGGAAAATGGCTATGGATTTTTTTTTAGTTGGAAAAGTAATTCGAGCCTCAGTATGGCACTATTACCCAGACAAGTAACTTTTCAAGAGATGCTTGTGTTGCCCTAACTTTTAGTGACTGTGTGTCGTGGCTTGTTCTTTAATAGGTTTCAGCTATAACTATGAAACTTATATAGTCCACATTCATAATGAACTATGTTGAACCTTTATTTAAATCGATCCATTATTTATTTCTTATATTATCTTATCGAAAGATAAACGCATATAAATATTGCATTCACTTGTTACGTCATGTATGGTTACAACCTATGATTATGCCATCATTAATCAGTTATGGGTTATTTTATTTCTTAGTATGGGAAGTGATCGTCTTTTACTAGGTTGCTAGCTACCACTGTAACCCGGATACAAGCCTACACTATTTTTAAGTGGCCTATACAAGTTAGTCAAACAGTTCGTGGTAACGAACTTTATAGTAAGAGTGACTCGTCTCAATAGTAACTGAAACTCTAAAAAGCGGAAATTTAATGTCAATAAATACATAAAAAGAATTGGATTCTTATGCTGATTTTAAAATATTCAAATTTTATCAAGTTTAGTAGTACTCATCAAAAGTTACTAGTCTGGGAAAATTTGCCCTATTTTGGAAAAAAGGGAAAACACCCTTTAAAAGTCATGGAATCTTAATGAAAATCACATCGTCAGTTTCAGAGTATCTGAGAACTTTACTGTAGAGGTTTCAAGCTCCTATCTGCAAAAATGTGTAATTTCGTATTTTTTCCAGAAGAAAGATCATGGATGCGCGTTGATTTGCCCATTTTTTTTACCAGGGGTGATCGTGTCGACCAAGAGGTCCTAGAATATCGCGGGAGGGCTCATTTAAACGGAAATTAAAAGTTCTAGTGCCTTTTTAATCAAAAAAAAAAAAATCAAAAATAGAATCACATTTTATAAAAACACTGTATTTTTGATGTCTTTTCACACTGCAGTGTTTTCTAAGATATTTGATTATTGAACCTATTAAAAAGTTCGTGGTAACGAACTATATAGTAAGAGCGACTCGTCTCAATTGTAACCAAAACTTTAAAAATCGGAACTTTTGATACCAATTATAATAAAGAACGAAGATAAAGTTATTATAATCACATTGATAAGGTTACTTTTTACAACTTGTTTAAAAGATATAGAGGGATTATTCTCGTATAGTCATATATGGCGTGATAAGTGAATGGAATATTTACACACGTTTATCTTCCGACAAGAATAACCATATATGACGTAATGTGTGACTTGGCCTAAAAAATGAAAAAAAATTAATTTTTATTTTAGTTTTCATTGATATTAAAAGACGATCATTAGGATACCAAATCATTGCTAATATTGGACTTAGTTAGCTGCCAAATTCTTTGAGGTTCGTCTCATACTATTCCAAATAAGAAAAAGCCGTGGGATTGTTCCTGTTTGTAATCAGGGCTATTATCAAACAGTTTGTGGTATAGAACTGTATAGTAAAAGGGACTCCTCTCAATAGTAACCGAAACTATAAAAAACGGAATTTTTACATTTTTATGATGATTTAAATATATACTAACCATATATGACGTAATGAGTGATTACGTTAAAATTGAAAAAATAAATTTTTAATTTAGTTTAGTTTTAGTTCATAATCGATAAAGTTATAAACAGCAAAAATATTTACGGTATCTGAGGAATAATTTTAATCTTGTCATTTAAACTGGAAAAATACCTGAAAATGTTAAAATTAGTTTTATTTTTTGTTAGATTTTTTGATACTTGACAACGTTACTTAAACACAAAGTGTTAGATGAACTTTAACTCAATAAGAACACCATTTATTGTAATGGTTTCACAAGTAAGGAAAAGGAAAATTAAGAATAAGAAAAGATATCAAGTTACATTAAAAGACGATCATAGGAATAACCTACCATTGCATACATTGGACTTAGTTAGCTACTTGATTGTTTGAGGTTCGTCTCTTACAATTTGAAAGAAGAAAAAGCCGTAGGTTTTTTCCTGTTTGTTATAATCCGGGTTGCAGCGGTAGCTAGCAACCTAGTAAGAGACGATCACGTCCAATGTTAAAAATATAAAAACCCATAGTTCCTAACAGAGGAGTCAGATCAAAACAAAAAGTACACCATTAGAACCGCCTTGTCCGAAACCCCTGTATAGGAAACTTTCTGTCCCTTGGCTTGAACAGCAAGGGAAAATATATTGGCTTGAAAATCAAGAAAAGTGGCAGCTACTACAACATTCTGCCTAAACGGGATATTTTTTTTCTTTTTTTTTCTCTTTTCTTTTGTATCCAGAGATACCTTGGCACTGGATCATCGTAGAGGGTTGTTCAATAGCTCATTTTAAAGGAAATTAATTGGGTTAAAAATCTATAGTAACTAAAATAAATTAATTCTAAAAGAGAATAAATTTTTTCCACCAAAAACTGCATTTTCGATGTCTTTTCACACTGCAGTCTTTCAAACATAATCAAAACAAAAGTATATCATTAGAACTACCTTGTCTGAAAACCCTACTAGATAAAAAATGAATGGCATCATAGTTTTATATTTACATAAAAGATCGATGTCAATCAAGAGGATTTAATGTAGAAGTAATTAATAGAAGTTTTATTTAGACTTTAAATAGATAAACTGTGTAAAAATTGTCTCTGACAGGATTTGAACCTGCAGACTTGGGAGTAGAACTTGAAAACGCTATCCACTGCGCCACGAAGGATTTCAAGGACTGAATCAAACAGTTAGTGGTGACGAACTGTATAGTAGCATAGTAGTAGGAGCAAATCGTCTCAATAGTAACCAAAACTCTAAAAAACGGAGTTTAATATCATATATTCATCAATAGAAATGAATTTTTATGCTGATTTTAAATATTTGAGTTTCATCAAGTTTATTATCTGGGCTGCTGCGGTAGGTAGCAACCTAGTAAGAGATAGTGATAAAGAACAACCTCTTGCCTATAGTAAATTTTATAGGTTATCCGGGTCGCAGCGGTAGCTAACAGTCCAGCAAGAGATTACCACACATCCAATGTTAAAAAATGTATAGACCCATAACTCCTAAAAAAGAGTCAGATCAAAACAAAAAGTACCCCATTAGAACCGCTATGTCTGAAGCTCCTGTATAGGAAACTTTCTGTCCCTTAGTTTGAACAGCAAGGAAAATATATTGGCTTGAAAATCAAGAAAAGTGTCAGCTACTACAGCGTTCTGCCTCAACGGAATCTTTTTTTTTTTTCTTTTTTTATCTTCTTTTCCACAGATAGCTTGGCCCTGGTACATCGTAGAGAGTTGTTCAATGGCTCATTTTAAAAAAAATAACTGGGTAAAAAAACCTTTTGTAACTAAAACAAATTATTCTTAAAACAGAATAAATTTTTTCACTAAATCCGGGTTGCAGCGGTAGCTAGCAACCTAGTAAGAGACGATTTACATTAAAAGACGATCACTGAAATAACAAACCATTCCATACATTGGACTTAGTTAGCTACTTGATTGTTTGAGTTTCGTCTCTCTTACTATTTAAAAGAAGAAAAAAGCCGTAGGCTTTTTTCCTGTTTGTATTTTATAGTTAAAAAATGAACTCAAGTCCAAAGAAACTGAACCCTGTGGTTCATTCATATTATCTTCATTATTTTAGCTAATCCGGGTTGCAGCGGTAGCTAGCAACCTAGTAAGAGACGATCACGTCCAATTTTAAGAAATATAAAAACCCATAGTTCCTAACAGAGGAGTCAGATCAAAACAAAAAGTACACCATTAGAACCGCCTTGTCCAAAACCCCTGTATAGGAAACTTTCTGTCCCTTGGCTTGAACAGCAAGGAAAATATATTGGCTTGAAAATCAAGAAAAGTGGCAGCTACTTCAACATTCTGCCAAAACGAGATATTTTTTTCTTTTTTTCTTTTTCTTTTCCACAGTTAGCTTGGCACTGGAACATCGTGAAGAGTTGTTCAATAGCTCATTTTAAAGGAAATTAATTGGGTTAAAAATCTATAGTAACTAAAATAATTTTACAGTAAAGACCGATCTCTCGCCCATAGTAACTGATATATGGTGGTTCCAGGAGTAGCTGCAAGATATCCAGATTGCAGCGGTATCCGGGTTGCTTTATAATAAAGAACGACATCTTGCTTACAGCAATTTATATTAATTATTATAAAGAACGAGCACTTGCCCCTATAACTTTTACAATTAATTTTTTTATAATTAACGGGGTATCGAACCCCGGTAACCTGCGAGACAAACGGGTGTGATTACCATTGCACTATCATAGACTTATAAAAAATTTGTTACATATAAGACATGTTTTGTCTTAAAGTACGATGTATAGCCCCTAGTAACTGAAGAGACGTAACTGTTGTTAGTTACGTCTTCCTAGTCCGGGTTGCAGCGGTAGCTAGCAGCCTAGTAAGAGACGATCACGCCCCATAGTAAATACTAAAGTGTTGCAGCGGTAGCTAGCAACCTAGTAAGAGACGATCACGTCCAATGTTAAGAAAAATAAAAACCCATAGTTCCTAACAAAGGAGTTGGATCAAATTCAAAAGTACACCATTAGAACCGCCTTGTCCGAAACCCCTGTATAGGAAACTTTCTGTCCCTTGGCTTGAAACAGCAAGGGAAATATATTGGCTTGAAAATCAATAAAAGTGGCAGCTATTACAACATTCTGCCTAAACGGGATATTTTTTTTTCTTTTTTTCTCTTTTCTTTCTTTTCCACGGATAGCTTGGCATTATTATCCGGGTTGCAGCGGTAGCTAGCAACCTAGTAATCCGGGTTGCAGCGGTAGCTAGCAACCTAGTAAGAGACGATCACGTCCAATGTTAAGAAATATAAAAACCCATAGCTCCGAAAAAAAAGGAGTCAGATCAAAACAAAAAGTACACCATTAGAACCGCCTTGTCCGAAACCCCTGTATAGGAAACTTTCTGTCCCTTGGCTTGAACAGCAAGGGAAAATATATTGGCTTGAAAATCAAGAAAATTGACTTTAACCACGTTATTCTCCCCAAAAGGGATATTTTTTTTTTTTTTTTTGTATCCAGAGATAGCTTGGCACTGGAACATCGTAGAGGGTTGTTCAATAGCTCATTTTAAAGGAAATTAATTGGGTTAAAAATCTATAGTAACTAAAATAAATTATTTCTAAAAGAGAATAAATTTTTCCAATAAAAACTGTATTTTTGATGCAGTGACGTCATAATCCGGGTTGCAGCGGTAGCTAGCAACCTAGTAAGAGACGATCACCTCCAATGTTAAGAAATATAAAAACCCGTAGCTCCTAAAAAAAGAGTCAGATCAAAACAAAAAGTACACCATTAGAACCGCCTTGTACAAATCCTCCATAAAGGAAACTTACCGCCCTTTGGCTTGAATAACAAAGAAAATATATTGGCTTGAAAATCAAGAAAATAGACTTTTACCGCGTTATTCTCCCCAAACGGGATATTTTTTTTCTTTTTTCTTTTTTTTTTCTTTTGTATCCAGAGATAGCTTGGCACTGGAACATCGTAGAGGGTTGTTCAATAGCTCATTTTAAAGGAAATTAATTGGGTTAAAAATCTATAGTAACTAAAAATAAATTATTTTTAAAAGAGAATAAAATTTTTCAATCAATAAAAACTGTATTTTTTGATTGCAGTGACGTCATAATTACTATATAAGAAACGTCAAAACTGCAAAAGGTCTCATTCATGAATACATAATGGTTAGATCAAAGCAAGCTGCACGCAAGTTAAAAAATCAGTACTAAAAAATCAAGAAAAGTGGCAGCTACTGCAACATTCTGCCTAAACGGGATATTTTTTTTTTCTCTCTCTTTGTTTCAGTATAATTATAATAAAGAACGAATAATTTTCCGATTATCCACTAATAACCATATAGAACGAATATTTTACCGATTATCCACTAATAACCATATATGACGTAATAAGTGACATGACGTAATATCTAGAACCTATTGTGTACTAATAATAGTACACAATAGGGTTATGACTTAATGAGCAACGTGACGTAAAAATTGAAAAAATTAATTTTTATTTTATTTTCGTTTTTAGTTCAGAATCGCTAAAGTTATAAACTGCAAAAATGTTTATGGTGTCTGAACAATAGTTTTAATCTTTTAATTTAGACTAGAAAAATACCTGAAAATTTAAAAATTAGTTTAATTTTTTGTTAGGTTCTTGATGCTTGATACGGGATATAAATCCGGGTTGCAGCGGTAGCTAGCAACCTAGTAAGAGACGATCACGTCCAATGTTAAGAAATATAAAAACCCATAGTTCCTAACAAAGGAGTCAGATCAAAACAAAAAGTACACCATTAGAACCGCCTTGTCCGAAACCCCTGCATAGTAAAATTTCTGTCCCTTGGCTTGAACAGCAAAGGGAAATATATTGGCTTGAAAATCAAGAAAAGTGGCAGCTACTACAACATTCTGCCTAAACGGGATATTTTTTTTTTTTTTTTTTTTTTTTTCTTTTGTATCCAGAGATAGCTTGGCACTGGAACATCGTAGAGGGTTGTTCAATAGCTCATTTTAAAGGAAATTAATTGGGTTAAAATTTATAGTAACTAAAATAAATTATTTCTAAAAGAGAATAAATTTTTCCACCAAAAACTGCATTTTGATGTCTTTTACACTGCAGTCTTTCAAACATAATCGTATACCAGCGGTAAGAATTGAACCCACGCCTCTGAAGAGACTGGTGCTAACACCAGTGCCTTGGACCACTCGGCCAGGCTGCCTCATAAATAAATATATATGTGAATTTGGGTTGCAGCAGTAGCTAGCAACCTAGTAAGAGACGATCAGTCCAATGCTAAGAAATATAAAAACCCAAAACTCCTAAAAATAGAGTCAGATCAAAACAAAAGTACATCATTAGAAATACCTTGTCTGAAACCCTACTAGATAAATAATGAACGTCATCATAGTTTTATATTAGAGTTATGACGTGAATAGAGTGACGTCATAATTAGTATATAAGGAAAGTCAAAACTGAAAATTCTCTCATTCTTGATTAGAATAATGGTTAGATCAAAGCAGGCTATACGCAAGTTGAAGAAAGAGTACTACACAAACAACAGAGATAGTAACTTGAAAAGAAAAAAGCAAAGTTATTCAACCGACAGGCTTATCGAGAAGTAATAATTGAGAGAGCAAAAGAAAACAGCAAGTTGTGTTATCATCCGGGTTGCAGCGGTAGCTAGCAACCTAGTAAGAGACGATCACGTCCAATGTTAAGAAATATAAAAACCCATAGCTCCTAAAGCAGGAGTCAGATCAAAACAAAAAGTACACCATTAGAACCGCCTTGTCCGAAAACCCCTGTATAGAAACTTTCTGTCCCTTGGCTTGAACAGCAAGGGAAATATATTGCTTGAAAATCGAGAAATTGACTTTAACCACGTTATTCTCCCCAAACGAGATATTTTTTTCTTTTTTTTTTCTTTTGTATCCAGAGATAGCTTGGCACTGGAACATCGTAGAGGGTTGTTCAATAGCTCATTTTAAAGGAAATTAATTGGGTTAAAAATCTATAGTAACTAAAATAAATTATTTCTAAAAAGAGAATAAATTTTTCCACCAAAAACTGTATTTTTGATGCAGTGACGTCATAATTACTATATAAGAAACGTCAAAACTGTAAATGGTCTCATTCATGAATACATAATGGTTAGATCAAAGCAAGCTACACGCAAGTTAAAAAATCAGTACCTAAAAATCAAGAAAAGTGGCAGCTACTACAACATTCTGCCTAAACGGGATATTTTTTTCTCTTTACAGTAAAGAACGATCGCTCATGCATAGTAACTGATATATGGTGGTTCTAGGGGTAGTTACTTGTGGTTCGTCTCTTACTATTTCAAAGAAGAAAAAGCCATAGGCTTTTTCCTGTTTGTAATGATATAGCATAAAAACGAATTCCAATTTGTAACTGACGTCACCCTGGTTGTTATCGTAAAGAACAAACTCTTGCCCTTAGTTACCTACTATGTCTTGTCAAATTAGCTAATTAATTTCATCTAATTTTACTATATAAGAAGCGTCAGAACTGTAAATGTTCACATTCATAATTACATAATGGTTTCAATCAAGCAAGCTGCACGCAAATTGAAAAAACAGTACAACACAAACAACAGAGATATTATCTTGAAAAGAAAAAAGCAAAGGTATTCAACCAACCAGGCGTATCGAGAAGTAATCAAACAAAACAACAAGATGTGTTATCACAATGATGAAGATTATAGACATGCAAAAATTGAGACAGCCAAACAAAAGATCAAGGAACGGTATGGTAATGATGAAGATTACAGAGATTATAATAAAGAACGAACTCTTGCCCTTAGTTACCTATGTCTTGTCAAATTAGCTAAGTAATTTCACCGGATTTTGTTTTAAAAATAATTCCCACACTGGGATTCCCGCACTGAGAAACTCAAACGCCTAGACCTCAGGAAGAGTAATTACCCTCTAGAAATTCCTATTGACTTGATAGCTCATTGCTCTGAGTAGCTTAGTCCTATTTTGGCTGCCTGTTTCAATCAATGTCTAATAGATGGTACATTCCCGGATTGCTTCAAGATAGCCTTTATAATCAAACAGTTCGTGGTAACGAACTGTAAGTAAGGAGCGACCCGGCTCAATGGTAACCGAAACTCTAAAAAACAGGATTTTGATACCAATAGATACATCAAAAGAATCAGATTTCAATTCTGATTTCAAATATATAAGTTTCATTAAGTTTAATCTTACCCATCAAAAGTTACGTGCCTGAGAAAATTTGGCTGATTTTCGAAAAAAGGGGGAAAGACCCCCTAAAAGTTATAGAACCTTAATGAAAATCACACCATCATATTCAGCGGATCAGAGAACCCTACTGTAGAGGTTTCAAGCTCCTATCTACAAAAATGTGGAATTTTCCATTTTTTGCCAGAAGAAAGATCACGGATGCGTGTTTATTTGTTTGTTTGTTTGTTTGTGTTGTTTGTTTGTTTTTTTTTTTTTTCCAGGGGTGATCGTATCGACCCAGTGGTCCTAGAATATCGTGGGAGGGCTCATTGGAACGGAAATTAAAAGTTCTAGTGCCCTTTTTAAGTGACCAAAAAAAATGGAGGGCAACTAGGCCCCCTCCCACGCTCATTTTTTTCCCAAAGTCACCCGATCAAAATTTTGAGATAGCCATTTTGTTCAGCATGGTCGAAAATATGATAAAAAATGTCTTTTAGGATTACTATATAAGATCATCATAGTTTTATATTAGAGCTATGACGTGAATATAACAGTAAGGACCAAAGATTATATCATAGTAACTGATGCAATAGTTTATAATAAGAACAAACCTCTTGTCTATACTATATTTTTATACGCCACTAAATTAAAGTATATGTTAGCAATTCTATAGATATCTTGGCACTGGAACATCGTATAGAGTTGTTCTATGACTCATTTTAAAGGAAATTGATGGGGTTAAAAATGTTCCGTAATTAAAAGAAATTATTTTTAAAATAGAATCATTTTTTACCAAAAACTGAAAAATGTTTGCTAATTTACTATAAAGAACGAGCTCTTGCCTATAATAAATCCGGGCTGCAGCGGTAGCTAGCAACCTAGTAAGAGATGATCACGTCGAATGTAAGAAATATAAAAACCCATAACTCTTAAAAAATTTACATTAAAGTATGAACTCCAACCTATACTAATTAAAAGGCGTGTAAGGGTATTTGGATTGGCTATCGTATCATGGTTGCAGTCTTAGCTGTATTGTATTGACAATTTGTAACTTACACCATAGAATTACTATATAAGAAACGTCAAAACTGTAAATGGTCTCATTCAAGAATACATAATGGTTAGATCAAAGCAAGCTACACGCAAGTTAAAAAATCAGTACTACAAAAAAAAAACAGAGATAGTAATCCGGGTTGCAGCGGTATTATAATAAAGAACGACCTCTTGCCTATACTAAATTTTATACGCCACTTATTTATAGTATAGGTTAGTAATTCAACAGATAGATTGGTACTGGAACATCGTAGAGAATTATTCAATGGCTCATTTTAAAGGAAATTCATGGGGTTAAAACTTCTTCTAATTAAAATAAATCGTTTTTAGTACCTTGAGAAATTTTAATTATGTTTATAATAAAGAACGACCTCTTGCCTATACTAAATTATATAGGCCACTTAACTATAGTATAGGTTAGTAAATCACTGAAATAACAAACTATTCCATACATTGGACTTAGTTAGCTACTTGATTGTTTGAGTTTCGTCTCTTACTATTTAAAAGAAGAAAAAGCCGTAGGCTTTTTCCTGTTTAAAATTGAAAGAGATTTTAAAGAGATTTTTTCTTTTTTAAATTGAAAAGATAGTGCTTTTAATTCAACATATTAAAAGTTTTACAATAAAGAACGACACTTAGCCCATGTTAACTGAAACATAAATAGGGATTATGTAATTTCCATCATCCGGGTTGCAGCGGTAGCTAGCAACCTAGTAAGAGACGATCACGTCCAATGTTAAGAAATATAAAAAACCCATAGTTCCTAACAAAGGAGTCAGATCAAAACAAAAAGTACACAATTAGAACCGCCTTGTCCGAAACCCCTGTATAGTAAACTTTCTGTCCATTGGCTTGAACAACAAGGGAAATATATTGGCTTGAAAATCAAGAAAAGTGGCAGCTACTACAACATTCTGCCTAAACGGGATATTTTTTCTTTTTTTCTTTCTTTTCCACAGATAGCTTGGCACTGGAACATCGTAGAGAGTTGTTCAATGGCTCATTTTAAAGGAAATTAATTGGGTTAAAAATCTATAGTAACTAAAATAAATTATTTCTAAAAGAGAATAAATTTTTCCACCAAAAACTGCATTTTTGATGTCTTTTCACACTGCAGTCTTTCAAACATAATCGCATACCAACGGTAAGATTTGAACCCACGCCTCCGAAGAGACTGGTGGCTAACACCAGTGCCTTGGACCACTCGGCCAGGCTGCCTCTCATAAATAAATATATATGTGAATTTGGGTTGCATCCGGGTTGCAGCGGTAGCTAGCAACCTAGTAAGAGACGATCACGTCCAATGTTAAGAAATATAAAAACCCATAGTTCCTAATCCAGGTTGCAGCGGTAGCTAGCAACCTAGTAAGAGACGATCACCTCCAATGTTAAGAAATATAAAAACCCATAGTTCCTAAAAAAGGAGTCGGATCAAAACAAATTATAATAAATAACGACCTCTTGCCTATACTAAATTTTATAGGCCACTTAACTATAGTATAGGCTAGTACAGTTATTATATTTAAGGTCAATATATTAAAATTTTCCACTAAAAGACGGTCATTGGAATAAAAACCCAACACATACATTTGATTTAGTTAGCTACTTGATTGTTTGAGGCTAGTCTCTTACTATTTCAAAGAAGAAAAAGCCGTAGGCTTTTTCCTGTTTGTAATCAATTAGAAAGAGTTCTACCTTTAAAATGAGTTACGTAGTGCTTTGAGTCGCTTGAAAACTTATAAGTGAGAAATCCGGGTTGCAGCGGTAGCTAGCAATTTAGTACGAGACGATCACTTCCAATGTTAAGAAATATAATCTGGGTTGCAGCGGTAGCTATTATAATAAAGTTACATTAAAAGACGATCATTGGAATAGCTACTTGATTGTTTGAGGTTCGTCTCTTACTATTTCAAAAAGAAGAAAAAGCCGTAGGCTTTTTTCTGTTTGTAATCAGTTTATTATCCGGGTTGCAGCGGTAGCTAGCAACTTACATAAAGGACCGATATAGTTCATCATAGTTATAATAAAGAACAAACTCTTGCCTGTTATAACTGTACAATTATATAAACAGTCGGTATAGTTAATTTTAAAATTAAAAAACACTCCATCGAGATTCGAACTCAGATTACAGGACTTAAAGTCCTAAGTGCTAACCATTACACCATGATTCGGTTTGCAGGGGTAGCGGTAGCATTCAGTTCAGAATCGCTAATGTTATTATGTAAATTGCAAAAATATTTACGGTGCATGAGCAAAAGTTTTAATGTTTTAATTCAAACTAGAAATATACAGGTTTGAACGGTTTCCGGGTTGCAGTGGTATCTAGCAACCTACTAAGAGACGATCACGTCCAATATTTGGAATAATACGTAAGATCGATAACTCAAATATTGAAATAATCATGGTTGAAGTAGTAGCCGCAACCTAGTAATAGACGAGTACGTCCACTAGTCACAAAAACGAGTAACTGGAGCCGAAATGGCCGAATAATGCACATTATTCGGCCAATTTTTATAATAGTTTTACAAATCATGATTTACAATAAGGAACGAAATGTAACCCGTAGTAACTGAAGTATTAAATCAAACAGTTCGTGGTCATAATAAAGAGCTGTGTGATGGCTCGTTTTAAAGGAAACTGCTGTATATAGAAACCTTTTGTTATTAACAAAAATAATTATTATTATAAAATAAATTGTTACTATATGGTAAAGAACTAACTCAGGCCATAGTAAATCTTTCAATTTTGAAAAGAAACAATTACGGCAGGAACCTAAATGGTAGTATAAGTAAGCTACACTTCATAAGAACCGTCAACCGGGATTTGAACTCAGACTGCAGTATTCAAAGTCCTAATTGCTAACCACTACACCAAGAAACGCTCATATAACAAAAAATTTTAACAGTGTATGATCTGGGTTGCAATTGCAGCGGTAGCTAGCAACCTAGTAAGAGACGATCAGGTCCAATGTTAAGAAACATAAAAACCCATAGCTCCTAAAAAAGGAGTCAGATCAAAACAAAAAGTACACCATTAGAACCACCTTGTCCGAAACCCCTGTATAGTAAACTTTCTGTCATTTGGCTTGAAGAGCAAGGGAAATATATTGGCTGGAAAATCAAGAAAAGTGGCAGCTACTACAACATTCTGCCTAAACGGCATATTTTTTTCTTTTTTTTTCTTTCTTCTTTTCCACAGATAGCTTGGCACTGGAACATCGTAGAGAGTTGTTCAATGGCTCATTTTAAAGGAAATTAATTGGGTTTAAAATCCTTTGTTACTAAAATAAATTGTTTCTAAGAGAAAATAAATTTTTGAATTAAAAACTACATTTTTGATGTCTTTTCATACTGCAGTCTTTTCAAAGATATTTGATTTTTGTACATGAATCATAATCGTTTACCAGCGGAAAGATTTGAACCCACGCCTCCGAAGAGACTGGTGGCTAAAACCAGTGCCTTGGACCACTCGGCCACGCTACCTCTCATAACTATATATGTTAATCCGGGTTGCAGCAGTAGTTAACAACCTAGTAAGAGACGATCAGTCCAATGCTAAAAAATATAAAACCCAGAACTCCTAAGAATAGAGTCAGATCAAAACAAAAGTACATCATGATTACATTAAAATTTACAATAAGGAACGAACTGTAACCCATAGTATCTGAAGTATTAAACCAGACAGTTTGTGGTCATCCAGGTTGTAGCGGTAGCTATTAACCTAGTAAGAGACGATCATGTCCAATGTTAAGAAATATAAAACCATAACTCATAAAAAAAGAGTCAGAATAAAACAAAAAGTACACCATTAGCACCTCCTTGTCCGAAACCCCTGTATTGAAAATTTTCTGTCCCTTGGCTTCAAGAGAAAAAGAAATATATTGGCTTGATAATCAAGAAAAGTGGCAGATACTACAGCATTCTGCCTAAACGGCATCTTTTTTTTCTTTTCCACAGATAGCTTGGCACTGAGACATCGTAAAGAGTTGTTAAATAGCTCATTTTAAAGGAAATTAATGGGGTTTAAAACCTTTTGTAACTAAAACAAATTATTTTTAAAACAGAGTACCCAGTTGGTCACGCTGCCTCTCATAACTATATATGTGAATCCGGGATGTAGCAATAGCTAGCAACCTAGTAAGAGACGTTTTAATAAAGAACGACCTCTTGTCTAAACTAAATTTTATACGCCATTTAATTATAGTATATGTTAGTAATTCCACAGATAGCTGGCACTGGAACGTCGTAGAGAGTTGTTCAATGGCTCATTTTAAAGAAAATTAACGGGGTTAAAAACTTTTTGTAATTAAAACAAATTATTTTTAAAATAGAATCAGTTTTTTTTGCAAAAAATGTATAATAAAGAACGACTCTTGCCTATACTAAATTTTATAGTTATAATAAAGAACGACCTCTTGCCTATACTAAATTTTATACGCCACTTAATTATAGTATAGGTTATCCGGGTCGCAGCGGTAGCTAGCGACCTAGTAATAGACGATCACGTCCAATGTTAAGAAATATAAAACCCATAGCTCCTAAAAAAGAGTCACATCAAAACAAAAAGTACACCATTAGAAATGCCATGTCTGAAACCCCTGTATAGGAAACTTTCTGTCCCTTGGCTTGAACAGCAAGGGAAATATAGTGGCTTGAAAATCAAGAAACGTGGCAGCTACTACAACATTCTGCCTATACAGGATATTTTTTTTCTTTTTTTCTTGTTTTCTGCAGATAGCTTGGCACTGGCACATCGTAGAGAGTTTTTCAATGGCTCATTTTAAAGGAAATTAATTGGCTTAAAAATCTTTTGTAACTAAAATAAATTATTTCTAAGAGAGAATAAATTTACCTTAAAAGACGAACTTCATAAGTAACATGTCCAATGTTAAGAAATCATAAGAAAAAATCCATTAGAACACCAAACCATTCCATATATTGGACTTAGTTAGCTGACTGATTCTTTGAGGTTCGTCTTATACTATTCCAAATAAAGAAAAAGCCGTAGGATTTTTCCGGTTTGCAGTCAGGGTTTTCATAAAATAGTTTCTGGTAAAGAACTATATTGTAAGAGCGACTCGTTTCAATAGTAACCGAAACTCTAGAAAACGAAATTTTTACATTTTTATGATGATTTTAAATATGTAATAACCATATATGACGTAATAAGTGATTACGTTAAAATTGAAAAAACCTATTTCTATTTTATTTCAATGTTCAATGGCTCATTTTAAAGGAATTTTACATTAAAGGACGAACTATAGCCCATAGTTACTAGAATCTAGGTTGCGATGGTAGCTAGCAACCTAGTAAGAGACGATATCCCATAGTAATTACAGTAAAGAACAAACTTCCAGCCTATAGTAACTAAAATAAGATTACAATTAATATTAAAGATTGATCAAGGATGTCATAATCGTAGGTTGTAGCCAGGTCGTCTCTTACTATTCCAATTAAGAAAAAGCCATAGACTTTTTCCTGTTTGTAATCCGGGTTGCAGCGGTAGCTAGCAACCTAGTAAGAGACGATCACGTCCAATGTTAAGAAATATAAAAACCCCTAACTCCTAGAAAAATAGTCACATCAAAACAAAAAAGTACACCATTAGAACCGCCTTGTCCGAAACCCCTATAAAGGAAACTTACCGCCCTTGGCTTGAATAACAAAGAAAATATATTGGCTTGAAAATCAAGAAAATTGACTTTAACCATGTTATTCTCCACAAACAGGATATTTTTTTTCGTTCTTTCTTCTCTTCCACAGATAGCTTGGCACTGGAACATCGTAGAGAGTTGTTCAATGGCTCATTTTAAAGGAAATCTCTAGATCTAGTGCCATTTGTACTTAATTTTTTTTATTAATTATTTTTTACGAAAAACTTAATTTTTTATATACAATATTGATCATGACGTCATAGTCGTTGGATGTAGTACATAAAGGCTCGATCATCGAATTTAAGCTGAGACTAAGTAAAGGACAATTATGCCTCCATATATTCACAGTGATGTATACGATTTCCCATTACATCTGTAAACTGTTCCACAGTTGCCGGTCCATACCTTGGAAGCTTTTCACTAAACATGCAACATTTCTTTTGGATATTACTATGAAGTTTTGCGAAAGCATCTCTAGCTGACTTTTAAACAAAATCTATTCTTTCAGAGATAATTTTAATCTTTAATTTTGAATATTTTTCGTAATCCCGTAAAACATTTGTAAAATTTTTCTCAATTTACAAAGATCAGCATGTGCGTTCTTTGCAGCTTGTGTAAACTGCAAAAATATCCATGGTATCCGAGCAATAGTTCGAATATTTCAATTCAAGCTGGAATAATACCTTAAAATGTTAAAATTAGTTTTATTTTTGGGTAGGTTCTAACTACCCGATGTGGGATTGACTATGTAGTTTCAGACCAAAAAATTCCATTTTTTAATATATTTTATTTTTCTGTTTAGAATCGCTAAAGTTATTATGTAAACTGCAAAAATATTTATGATATCTGAGCAATAATTTTAATCTTTTCATTCAAACTAACAAAATACCTGAAAATTTAAAAATTAGTTTTACTTTTTGTTAGGTTATGGATACTCGATACGAGTCATAAGAAGTGTTAATTAGATGAAAATATTATTTCTTGTTTTGTAATAAGATGCCTTCTAAGCGAGTTATATGTAATTAAAAAAAACAGTACTATACAAAAAACAGAGATAGCATCTTGGAAAAAAAAAGCAAAGGTATTCAACTGACAAGGCGTATCGATAAGCGAAAATTGATAGCGACAAACAGCGTTATTATAACGATGAAATTTATAGACATGCGAAAATTGAGACAGCCAAACAAAAGTATAATAAAGAACGACCTGTTGCCTATACTAAGTTTTATACGCCACTTAATAATATATGATAAAATATTTATGATATCTGAGCAATAATTTTTAATCTTTTCATTCAAACTAACGAAATACCTGAAAATTTAAAAATTAGTTTTACTTTTTGTTCGGTTATGGATACTCGATACGATCAAAAAAAAACAGATAAAAAAAAAAGTATACTATTAGCACCGCCTTGTCCAAAACCCCTATATAGGAAACTTTCTGTCATTTGGCTTGAACAGCTAGGGAAATATTTTGGCTTGAAAATCAAGAAAAGTGGCAGCTACTTCAGCATTCTGCCTAAACGGCATCTTTTTTTCTTTCTCTTTTCTTTCTTTTCCACAGATAGCTTGGCACTGGAACATCGTAGAGAGTTGTTCAATGGCTCATTTTAAAGGAAATTTATTGGGTTAAAAACCTTTTTAAACTAAAACAAATTATTTTTAAAACAGAATAAATTTTCCACTAAAAACTGCATTACACTAAAAGACGATTATTGGAATAAAAACATAGCATATATTAGACTTAGTTAGCTACTTGAGTGCTTGAGGTTCGTCTCTTACTATTTCAAATAAAAGTACACCATTACAACCGCCTTGTCCGAAACCCCTATAAAGGAAACTTACCACCCTTTGGCTTCAATAACAAAGAAAATATATTGGCTTGAAAATCAAGAAAATTGACTTTAACCACGTTATTCTCCACAAACGGGATTTTTTTTTCTTTCTTTCTTTTCCACAGATAGCTTGGCACTGGAACATCGTAGAGAGTTGTTCAATGGCTCATTTTAAAGGAAATCTCTAGATCTAGCGCTATTTGTACTTTTTTTTTTTAATTAATTGTTTTTTTTTACGAAAAACTTAATTTTATATACAAGATTGATCAATGACGTCATAGTCTTTGGATGTTGTTAGTACATAAAGTCTCGATCATCGAATTCAAGCTGAAACTAAGTAAAAGACAATTATGCCTCCATATATTCACAGTGATGTATAAGATTTCCCATTACATCTGTAAACTGTTCACAGTTGCCGGTTCATACCTTGGAAGCTTTTAACTAAACATGCAACATTTCTTTTGGATATTACTATGAAGTTTTGCAAAAGCATCTCTAGCTGACTTTTCAAAAAAATCCATTCTTTCAGAGATAATTTTAATCTTTAATTTTGAATATTTTCCGTAATCCCGGTTTAAAATTCGTAAACTTTTCTCAATTTACTATGATCAGCCTGCATTGTTGCCATCTTTTTGGAGTTCTGAATATAATTTTTAATTTTGTCCTTATGCGTTATTTGCAGCTTGTGTAAACTGCAAAATATCCATGGTATCCGAGCAATAGTTTGAATATTTCAATTCTAGCTAGAAAAATACCTTGAAATGTTAGAATTAGTTTTATTTTTGGTTAGGTTCTAACTACCCGATTTGGGATTTACTATGTATTTTCAGACCAAAAAAATTCAATTTTTTAATATATTTTATTTTTCAGTTTAGAATCGCTAAAGTTATTATGTAAACTGCAAAAATATTTATGATATCTGAGCAATAATTTTAATCTTTTCATTCAAACTAACAAAATACCTGAAAATTTTAAAATTAGTTTTATTTTTTGTTAGGTAATGGGTACATGATACGAGTCTTAAGAAGTGTTAATAAGATAAGAATATTATTCCTTGTTTTGTAATAAGACATCTTGCCTATATTAAATTTTATAGGCCACTTGACTATTGAGTATAAGCTAGTAGAGTTATATTTAAGGTGAATATATTAAAATTTTCCATTAAAAGACGATCATTGGAATAAAAACCCATTAAATACATTTGATTTAGTTAGCTACTTGATTGTTTGAGGCTAGTCTCTTACTATTTCAAAGAATCAATTAGATTTTGTAATCAATTAGATAGAGTTCTATCTTTTAAATAAGTTACGTAGTGTTTTGAGTCACTTGAAAACTTATATAGATATTTTTGCAGTTTACATTATAACCTTAGCAAATCTGAACTGAAAACTAAACAACGATAGAATTTTTTCTTTCGAAATATAGGCCAACACTACAGAGATATATTGGCTTGAAAATCAAGAAAAGTGGCAGCTACTACAACATTCTGCTAAACGGCATATTTTTTTTCTTTTTTTTTTTTCTATTCCACAGATAGCTTGGCACTGGAACACCGTAGAGAGTTGTTCAATGGCTCATGTTAAAGGAAATTAATTGGGTTAAATATCTTTTGTAACTAAAATAAATTATAATAAAGAACAACTCTTGCCTATATACGAAATTTTATTCGCCACTTAATCCGGGTTGCAGCGGTAGCTAGCAATCCGAGTTGCAGCGGTAGCTAGCAACCTAGTAAGAGACGATGACGTCCAATGTTAAGAAATATAAAAAGCCATAGTTCCTAAAACAGGTGTCAGATCAAAACGGCATATTATTTTTTTTCTTTCTTCTTTCTTTCTTTTCCACCGATAGCTTGGCACTGGAATCTGGGTTGCAGCGGTAGCTAGCAACCTAGTAAGAGACGATCACTTCCAATGGTAAGAAATATAAGAACCCTTAACTCCTTAAAAAAAAGTAAAAAAAAAACTCCTAGCAAAAAGTACACCATTAGAACCGCCTTGTCCGAAACCCCTATATTGGAAAATTACCTTCCTTTGGCTGAATAACAAAGAAATTATATTGGCTTGAAAATCAAGAAAACTTACTTTAACCACGTTATTCTCCACAAACGGCATATTTTTTTTTCTTTTTTCTTCTTTCTTTTCCACAGATAGATTGGCACTGGAACATCGTAGAGAGTTGTTCAATGGCTCATTTTAAAGGAAATCAATTTGGTTAAAAATCTTTTGTAACTAAAATAAATTATTTCTAAAAGAGAATAAATGTTTCCGCTAAAAGCTGCATTTTTGATGTCTTTTCATACTGCAGTCTTTTCAAAGTTATTTGATTTTTGCACATAAATCATCATCGTTTACCAGTGGTAAGATTTGAACCCACACCTCCGAAGAGACTGGTGGCTAAATACTTACAGTAAAGAACGAACTCTAATTAAATTTTGTAATCATGAAGCATAAAATATAGTAATATAAAATACTACTAAATAACCATATATGACGTAATCAGCGGAGCTACTTATCTCTCATCACATATATTTTAAATATCCAAATTCAATAACTTGTCACAGCAAAGTGGGTACTGCCACGTCTAGAAAAATTCGGGACTGAGGTTCGATCCCAGCTGTTGCAAGGATTACAGTAAATAATATCGTTATCATCTTCGTTTGTATATTCCCTTGAAATAGAATAATAGTCTAGAGTCTTCTGAAACTCTCAGTTTCGGAGACAAAGCGTCATATAGCTCCGCTTCTAGTTCACATTCAATGTTAAATGAATTCATTTTGTCTATTTGGTACATCATGAGGCAGGCACTATTTAAGCTAATTGAATTTTTCTAAAAGCATAATAAGATCTACTTCACTTAGGATCATTTTAAATGATCCTAAATTTTTTGTTATGCTGAATTTTTGTGGTTAAAGAGTTAAACAAAATTTCGAATATTGAGTTAAAACAAGAGCAAGCTCAGGCCAAATTAAGGAAAAACATATTTTTTTTTTTATTTTAAGACAGGTATCAGCATAAATACTAAGTTGGGGCTATTGAGAAAGAAACATGTTAAGAAAACAATTTTTACTTCAAAATAAGCTATGCAGAAAAATTGTATTGAACATATTTTGAGGTGGTAAAATTCTAGTTTAACTACTTTTTGCTATCTTGGAAAGGGGTTAGGTTAGGAAAATGAAACTTTCATGGATGGGTCTACAGGCCAAAGTATGTCCTGGGAAGGTATTTTGAATTACCTACTTCCACTCCTTCTCCCTCTAGAGGGTCCTGAAATTTGCCAAAATGACAGGTCTATACCCATTGAAATTTTGACAAAACAACATTTTACCTTAATTTTCAGTTATCAGTTTTCTTTTTCTCTGGCTTTAGCTCTGAAAATGCAATTTCAGTTATCTGAGCAGAATTTTAAGCCATATCAAGGTTTTATTTCTAAAATTTAGGAAATGTATTTGCATAGGCCTATCTTTAAAACCTTATGAATTAGGATTGAGCAAAGTTGTGAAGCTGAAAACAATTTTATTGTACTTCATTTAAGCAGAATTATATTAAAGAGCGAACTATAACCAAGAGAAATTAAAATATTTAAATAAGTAATTATATGCATGATTACATAAAGGACCAATATAGTCCATAATAAATGATAATAGTCATAATAGTATAGAGCGAATTGTTGCCTATAGTAAATGATAAATTTACTATTGAAATTCCGGGTTGCAGTGGTAGCTTGGTTGTGATAAAGAACGAACTCTAACCCATAGAAAATAATTTAATTTTGAAAAGAAGGAATTACGGCAGAAACCTTTATGGTGTTATAAGTAAAACTACAATTACAGTAAAGACGACATGTCGATGTTAACTGAAATAATCTATTGACAAAATAGCTTCAAAAAAACATATTTTGAAAGTTACTTCTCTAAGGTATGTTTCATAAAAGATAAGCCTAGTTAATCATAAATAGGGATTATGTAAGTTTCATCGGTATCATAGCTGTGGAGATTTTTTTAAACCTAGTAAAGTACAAACCATGGCACATATTGGACTTAGTTAGCTACCTGATCCTCAGAAGTTCATCAACGTCATTCATCAATCTTGAAAATGAAAATGCATTTTTTTCGTAAAAAAATGTTTTATTTTAAAAATTGTTTTGTTAATTACAAAAGGTTTCTGAATACAAGAACTTTCTTTAAATTAGCCTTTAAAAACAGCTCTCTATTATGTTCCTGTGCCCAACTAGCTGTGGAGGAGAAAACAGAAAGAAAATAAAACCTGCTGTCGATGCGGAATATCGTAGTTCAAGCAACTTTTCTTGATTTTCAAGCCAATATATTTCCCTTGTTGTTCAGGCCAAGGGACTATAAGTTCCCTCTATAGGGATTCCTGACAAGGCGGTTCTAGAACCATATTTTGTTTTTTTGATCTGATTCTAGATTTAGGAGTTAAGACCTATTTAATTTTTTTACTATGGGAAGTAATTGTCTCTTACTAGGCTGCTAGCTACCGCTGCGACCTGGACTGTAATGAGCTTGAGTTCATTCTTTACTATAATCCTCTGTAGAAATTGTGATTTTAAAAAAAATATGTTTTTTTTTATAATTACAAGAGCACGTAGAGGTGACAAAATTCCTAATTTTATAATAACATAAGCTAATACAGTGCCATAGAAAAATGTAGTTTTTTGTAAAAAATCGATTATTAAAAAAAAAAATTTAATTACAAAATTTTTTAACCCCATCAAACTACTTTAAAATGGCCCATTAAACAGCTCTCTACAATGTTCCAGCGCCCCGCTATTTGAAAAAAAAAGAAAAGAAAGAAAAATATGTACTGTATATGCAGAATATCGCGGTTTCAGCCACTTTTCTTGATTTTTAAGCCAATATATTTCTCTTGTTGTTTGAACCATAAGACGGTAAGTTTCCTATATAGGGTTTTCAGACAAAGCGGTTCTAATAGTGTACTTCTTTTTTTTTATCTGAATCTATTTTTAGGAGTTATGGGTTATTGTATTTCATAATATTGGACGTGATCGTCTCTTACTTGGTTGCTACCTATCGCTGCAACCCGGATCGGTTAAATATCTCTGGTGTTTCTCTGTCATATTTCATTTTCTTAAAACCTGGATCACAAGACAACATAGTAACCATCCTTACGTGTGCTCGAGCTTCATTCTTTTCAGCTGCCTTTTTATCTCTTTTATATATACTTTTCTGATATATTCTCTGATCTGATTTTCAGAATGTTATTTCTTTTTTCTGTAGTTCTGTTTTCTTAATGTAGATATTTGGATTGCTTGACTCTGATACTTTTCTCAGATTCTTTTTGTTTTATATTTGTTCTCTTGAAACCATTTTTTTCAATGTTTAAGTTATTTCATAAAATCACGTGCCGAGTAGTTAGAACCTAACAACAAACAAAACCAATTTTTAAGTTTTCAGGTGTCTTCTAGTTTGAATTAAAGATTAAAATTATTCCTCAGATAGCATAAATATTTTTGCAGATAACACAATAGCTTTAACGATTCTGAAGTGAAAACTAAAATAAATAAAAAAACTGAATTTTTCATGGAAATAAGCATAAAATCACGTTCTAGTTTTGAATAAAAAAAATTAAAATTATCGCTCAGGCACAATAATTTTGCAGTTTACATAATGACTTTAGCGATTCTGAACTGAAAACTAAAATATAAAAAAAAATGATTTTTCTAACGGAAATATAGTACAACATCATAATTTTGCATTTGCTTTTACGCCATATATGGTTAAAACCTAAGATTATGACGTCATTCATCAATGTTGATTACAAAAAGTTTTTCAATACATCAATTTTCTTAAAATTGAGCCATTAAACTACTCTCTATGAGGATCCTGTGCCCTGATAGCTGCGGAAAAAAAAAGAAAAAAGAAGCCGTCGAAGCAGAATATCGTAGTTCAAGCAACTTCTTTTGTTTTTCAAGCCAATGGATTTTCTTTGTTATTCAAGCAAAGGACCTGTATGTTTCCTACATAAGGGTTTCGGATAAGGTGATTCTAATAGTATACTTTGTATTTCGACCAGAATCTATTTTAGGAGTTATAGGCTACTGTGTTTCTTAGTATTGGACGTGATCGTCTCTTCCTAGGTTGCAAGCTACCGCTGCAACCAGGATTTTTTTTTTTAATTACAAAAGCACGTAGAGGTGTAAGTTCATTCAATGCTCAAGTTCATTCAATTTCTGTACTAAGTTCATTCAATGCTCTCAGTTGGATGACATCTTGTTGCACGAGCCAGTTAGATAATTTCAAGTGAACAATACACCTGTGTGACGGGATCATTTATTTTTGAGTATCTTCTTAGCTAGTGCTTACTAATTTGTGTGATGGGAAAAGGAAAAAAAGACAAATTGAATTGGAATTGCCTCGTGACTCTACTGATTCTATAACCATATATGAATCAATCCAAAATCTTGCAGCTAGTGGACAGCAGATTTTGTCAACTCTTAGAATTATTCAAAATGAACTGTAAGGTCTAAGGAATGAAATAACAGAAATTAGATCTGAAATAAAAAGTGTATCCTCCATGACCGTTACATTGGAAAGCTCAAGTCAAGCTTATGATGATGGCATCTCAAAGTTAAAAGAGGAGGTTAAAGACATATTGTCAAGTAAGTCAGTTGACAATTCTAGACTCGGGCCACTTTCAAACAAAATATTAGTACTAGAAAATGCTGAACGGCGAAATAATATTATTGCATGGAATTTAAAGTGGTCTTCAAAAGAAGAGAGTCATGATAAAATTAACGAACTATTGCTGAAATTACGTGTTCGATGTGATTTTCAAATCACGGAATAAAATGATAAACTTACCAAGTTCAGACTTAAAAATACAAATGACAAATATATGGTTTTGCAAGCAAATATAAAAATTGGAGACCATGATTTCAGAAATAATTTCTTAGACCACACTGCTTTTCCATTTAAAAAAAAATTTTAAACAAGAAAAACGGGTTTTAATTTTCTATAAAGCAGTGAAATACAAAACAATTAATTATACACAAATACTCCGAATATTTCGGCCCCACGTCCGGGAGCCTTTCTCAACGAAAAAAATATATAAAATAAAACAGAAAAAAAATTTTTTTCTTTTTAAAAAAACTTAACTTACATCAAAATAAAACATACTAAACACATAAAGAGAAAGAAAAAAAAACAAAGAAAATATAAATAAATAAGAAACAAAACTCACATATTAAATAAACACTTCCATGCACTGAATGTCAATAATGATTCAACTCGCCTCCTCACAGTATATAAATTGAAATCTATCAAAAATGAAGAATATATTTATACTAAGACCAAAACAATAAAAGGTCAACTAACCCCCCGGCCCATAACCCCTAACTAAATTTCACAAGTTCATCAACCAATTTATGAATTATAAATTGAACGGATTCGTTTGGTTGCAAGCTTAGCTGCAGTTCGTTTACTTTTCCCATCATTTAGCCCATTCTGACCTTTGTTCGTAAGGTCATCTTTCGTTTCAGAACTATTATTAAAATCAGTACTGGTTGAATATCTTGCCTGCATTTTAATTAAACTATTATAAATTGAATTGATCATAAATTCCCCTTCATCTTTATTGATACTAGTACCCCCATATATTATCTTTTTTATTTCTATAATTTCCCTGAAGCTTTGTAAAAGTCCTACAGACGTATCTACTATTTTTGTTTGATCAAATAAAATACTGTGATGAGGAAAATTATAAAGATGTTCTGCAACAGCTGACTCAAACGTTTCTGGTGTTTTTGTTTTGTTTTAGAGCGCAATCTATTGCATTCTTATGTTGTTGTAGCCTATTTTCTAAAGTTTGTTGCGTTCTTCCCACATATAAATTTACCACAAGAACATGAAATATTAGAAGAAGATGGGTCAAATCAAGAAACAAATTACATAACTTTGCCTTTTATCCCAATTTTATCACAAAAATTAAGAAGAGAATTAAAAAAAACATAATATAAATACAGCATTTAAATCAGGACATAATATAAGCTCGTTGTAAAATAAAGGGAAAGACAAGGTACCGAGAAATTTGCAAAAGGGAGTTTACAAAATTCCATGTTCTTGTGGTAAATTTTATGTGGGAAGAACGCAACAAACTTTAGAAAATAGGCTACAACAACATAAGAATGCAATAGATTGCGCTCTAAAACAAACAAAACACCAGAAACGTTTGAGTCAGCTGTTGCAGAACATCTTTATAATTTTCCTCATCACAGTATTTTATTTGATCAAACAAAAATAGTAGATACGTCTGTAGGACTTTTACAAAGCTTCAGGGAAATTATAGAAATAAAAAAGATAATATATGGGGGTACTAGTATCAATAAAGATGAAGGGGAATTTAGGATCAATTCAATTTATAATAGTTTAATTAAAATGCAGGCAAGATATTCAACCAGTACTGATTTTAATAATAGTTCTGAAACGAAAGATGACCTTACGAACAAAGGTCAGAATGGGTTAAATGATGGGAAAAGTAAACGAACTGCAGCTAAGCTTGCAACCAAACGAATCCGTTCAATTTATAATTCATAAATTGGTTGATGAACTTGTGAAATTTAGTTAGGGGTTATGGGCCGGGGGGTTAGTTGACCTTTTATTGTTTTGGTCTTAGTATAAATATATTCTTCATTTTTGATAGATTTCAATTTATATACTGTGAGGAGGCGAGTTGAATCATTATTGACATTCAGTGCATGGAAGTGTTTATTTAATATGTGAGTTTTGTTTCTTATTTATTTATATTTTTCTTTTGTTTTTTTTCTTTCTCTTTATGTGTTTAGTATGTTTTATTTTGATGTAAGTTAAGTTTTTTTAAAAAGAAAAAAAAATTTTTTTTTGTTTTATTTTATATTTTTTTCCGTTGAGAAAGGCTCCCGGACGTGGGGCCGAAATATTCGGAGTATTTGTGTATAATTAATTGTTTTGTATTTCACTGCTTTATAGAAAATTAAAACCCGTTTTTCTTGTTAAAATTTTTTTTTTATATGATTTCAGAAAAGAAATAAAGATTGAGAATCGCCATATTTTCTCAAAGGTTTACTGAACAGATGATGTCAACATATCAGTCTGGAAATTAGATCATCTCTTATAAAGAAGAAGAATGAGCTCAAACAGAAAGGTTCACAAGCCTGGATCCCACCAGTAGAACCCCTTGTGCTGTGCCACAAGGGGAATTTTGAATTTGGCGTCAAAAAGAAATTAGATTGGTTCAAATTGTGACCAGTTGACTATTGTGAGTATTTATTATGTAGTTCGGTGTTATTTTCCATGAGAAAAAGCCCATTCAGTGTGATTTTCAATGTTTTTCGTTTCTGGTAGGGGGAGACTGGGAGGCTATCTTTTCGCGTGGCACTAAATTATGATACTGGTTAGTGATTTGAATGAAATCCCGTTATTGAGGTTAGAGGAATTAGAAAGAAGGTCAGTTTTTATTTAATTCGCTTTTTCAAGATCATTTAGCTCATGAGATTAATGATATTTCATATTCTTTTAATATTCCGCCAAATAGATATGTATTTTTAATGAAATGATTCAAAAAAAATCTTGTTCTAGGAGGATATCGTTTTGGAACTTTCGGGGATGGGTGAGTGGACGGGGTGTGATTGAGAAGTTTTATTTGATTCGGGCGCTGATATTTTAGGCCTTTGTGAGACTTTCCTAGATGAAATTTCTGCAAATAAAATTGATGTAAAAGATTAACAATTTTTTTCATAGAAATAGAACCCAGTAAAAATAGGGTGGATTAGCTGTTTCGATTAAAAGTTATATTCCTGCATGAATAAGAGATGATTTTTTACAGTTTAATATTGAAATGAATTTTGAATGTTGTGTAGTTGAATGTTTTTTGCCTAATAATGAAAAACTCTTAATTGTAGTGATATACCATCCCCCCACTTCTAGTAAGGTAAATTTCATAAGTAGATTGGAAAATATGCTAGTTTACCTTTCAAGTCTGCGTATTCCATTCATGATCCTTGGCGACTTTAACATAGACCTAATGAGATGTTTACCTTCAAACCATCATGGGTTCGATAATTATGCATTACAGTTTTTAGAATGTTCTCTTTCTTGTAATTTATATCCAGCTTGTATTGTCCCGTCACGTGTAGCCGACTCATCTACTTCGCTTATTGACAATATTCTCTCGCCTTATACATGTGAGGCCACGTCTGTGATTATGGATGAATCATCAGATCATTGTATGATTATGTCGGATTATAAGATTCAAAAGACTTTGATTAGGGAGATCATTACAAGAAAGAGAAATCTTTCACTTAAAAATATACATAACTTAAAAGTAGCCCTTGGTGACGTAGATTGGAGTGAAGTTTTAGAAGAGAGAGATCCTAATACATCGTTGGATATTTTTTATAGAGTATTAAGACCATCATTGTCCTTATGAAAAAATAAATCGTTAAAAAGTTTTCCACGAAAACATGGATTAATGAGTCACTCCTGAGATCACTTAATGGAAAAAATAGTCTATATAAGATAAGAATGAAATATCCATCACCTGAAATATTATACGATTTAAAAATTATAAAAATCTGTTGGTGAAAACTCTTAGAATGAGTGAGAAAAGGTATTTGAAAATTCTTTTAGAAATGCGGATTCACCCAAAAAACATGGGGTCTAATTAAACAAAAGATTGGAAACAATTGGAACAATTTTTACCCAGATTTATTAACAGATAAAAATGGTCTTGAATCAAAGGGAAATGGAGCTATTGCAGAATCTTTCAGTGCTCATTTTGCTAGTATTGGTTCTGATGTTACTCGTGATCTTGGTTCGACCTAAGCTCATTCATATAAAGAATACCTTCCTCAATAAGAGGATACAAGTATGTTTTTGACCCCAGTTAGTCTTGATAATTCCAAAAAAATTTAATAGATTTAAAAAGAGGTATTTCATTAAGTTTGGATGGACTTTCAACTAATCTTTTGAAACACCTTGCATCTGTAATTCATAAACCTCCTGTTTTACATTTATATAAACTGGAGGAAAATGTATCTGGAGGTGTAAACTTTTAACATTTTTTACTGATGAACGATATTCGGGTTTGATATGTGTTAAATCTCAGAAAGTAACTTCACATAAATAAGTGGTGTTGAATGGCAGAAGAATATATAATGCCATATCTGCGATTGAGGGGAATTTAGTTCTAATTCTGTCTCATCCAGAATTCGGTCAAGGGCTTTTTTGGAAATTGTAGTTTTAAGTTTGAATCACTCGAAAGCTCAGCGACGTGAGTTTTAAGTGGCATGTGATCAATCTCAGTTAAATCAATACAAAACGGATTTTGAATCCAAGCTACTTTTTTTAGATCAATATTTAATATAAAATATATACGGAACTAGGTTTCTAGTGCTTTTAAGTGATCTACCATTATTTTTGCAATAGAAGTTCTACAATGATTTTTCTGGATTATAAAATTTTCGATAGCCTACTGGAAAATCAATCGAACGATCTTTTTGCTATCCTATCTTTCCAAATTTTAATCTTTTTAATAAAACTTTCAATTTTATCATTAGAAGTAAATATACCGCAATTCTTTTTTTGAAGAGACAAGTTGAAATCGCTTAATTTCGCAAAGATATCCGACAAATAAAACAGCTTGGATAGCCATAAGTCGTTTTGAAGAAAAGCAGCAAGTTCACATTTTCGTTCGGTTAAGAATATTTCAGTTCCGTCTTCTAATAATAATAATCTTCTTAAACTTTGACCTCTTAACAACCATCTTACTTTTGCATGTAATAATAAATTTGTATAGACAGAATCCACATCCTTACAAAGATTTGAAAATAAGTGACTCTTAAGGGCATGGCTCTTTATAAAATTTATAATCTTAACAGCATTCTGAAGCATATCGTTCAATTAGGGGGCTAATTTAGCGAAAGAATAAGTCGTTTTTGAAGAAAAGCAACAAGTACACATTTTCGAAAAAATTTCAAAATTTGTAAAATAACCATAAAACAAATAAACTTTCAAATGGGGATAAATCCATTTATTTAGACAGTGAAAAAACAGGTACAAAATTCCAGATATTTCGCCCACATATATAGTGACCGTCTTCAGTAGAAATACTAAAATAATAAAATTGAAACTAGCATACTTATATACAACAAAATAAATAACTTTTCGGGTCATTCACAAAATAATGAACTTCCGGATTATTCACTAGATTATTTTCAAGGTTCTTGATGTAAAATTTCTTCTTTAATCTTGCCAAAATGTAAAAAAAAACTTTGTAACTTTGTCAATGAACTCTCTCTGAAAATAATCTAGTGAATAGTCCGGAAGTTCATTTTTTTTGTGAATGACCCGAAAAGTTATTTATTTTTTTGTATATAAATTTGCTAGTTTCAAGTTTATTATTTTAGTATTTCTACTGAAGACGGTCGCTGTATATGTGACCGAAATATCTGGACTTTCGTACCTGTTTTTTCACTGTCTAAATAAATGGATTTATCCCCATTTGAAAGTTTATTTGTTCGTCTTAGAACGGCAGTGTGGCCTAAGAAAACAACACCTAATTTAAAGGTGTTATATCAAAATTATTTGAAAAAAAACTACGTTTTCTAAAGAGTTAAAGAGGCTGAGTTACAAGGTCGAACCTTAAAACGTACAGGGATTAGGAGGCACAGATGGGGGGCTACCGCCCCCCAAACCCCCCGCTTTCGCAGCCTTTAAATAAAAAAAAAGGTTTTTAAACTGAAAGTAAGGAGCGACATTAAATCTTAAAACGAACAGAAATTATTCCGTATATGAAAGGGGCTATGCCCTCCTCAACGCCTCGCTCTTTACGCTAAAGTTTGACTTTTTCACAACTCTTTTTTTTAAACAATAAAAACTTTAGCGGAAAGAGCGAGGCGTTGAGGAGGGCACAGCCCCTTTCATATACGGAATAATTTCTGTTCGTTTCAAAATTTAATGTCTCTCCTTACTTTCAGTTTTAAAAACTTTTTTTTTTATTTAAACGCTGCGAAAGCGGGGTGTTTGGGGGGCGGCAGCCCCCAAACTGTGCCTCCTAATCCCTGTACGTTTTAAGGTTCGACCTTGTAACTCAGCCTCTTTAACTATTTAGAAAACGTAGTTTTTTTCAAATAATTTCTGCACGTTTTTGTACAGTTTATTACTTATTATTGCTTGACTAGCTGTTAGCTGATCGTGTCAGGAGTTAAAGTTGGGGGGCTGCCGCCCCCCAAACCCCCCGCTCTTGAACATTCTTGTGTTAAGGCTTTTAATTCCTGAATACTCAAATCACATCGTACAGGGTGCCTCCTAATCCCTGTACGTTTAAGGTTCGAACTTGTGACTCAGCCTCTTTAACAGCCCCCCAACTGTGCCTCCTAATCCCTGTACGTTTTTTTAAGGGTCGACCTTGTAACTCAGCCTCTTTAACTCTTTAGAAAACGTAATTTTTTTCAAATAATTTTAAAAAAGAAACTGAGTTTCTTTTTTAATGTTTAAATTCAGTATATAAAAATTTGCTCTGACGGTGAATCGAACCCGGGTTTTCCGCCTGACAGTCTGAAGTATCAACCGCTGGACTAATGAGACACAATTGTAATTGTTTTTTAGTAAATGGAATCTATTTTCGCAAAGCAAATTCCCACAAAACTTGATATTTGGTTTTTGGAAAACAGGGAAGGATTGATCAGATTGAGCTGAAATTTCGAGGATAAGCTCCCAGGCCCCAGGAAAGCTTATCCTCTAAATTTCAGCCCGATCAGACAACGTTAAAGGGGGTTGTGGTGGGAAAAAATTAACATGGGCTATTATAGGAAAACGAGGTTTTTCGTAAATGTAAATTCGGGGGATAATTTTTTTCGGTCTGAAATATCAAAAGGCCCTAACAGGTCGAATTCTGCTTCGAATGAGTCCTCATTCACCCGGATCAGTTGCCAAACTGTGGCCTGTAGGCGTGGATAAGAAAAAAAAGAAATGATGATGATGAATTTTAAGTGGCTATATTTGGTTTTTTTGAAAACAGGGAAGGAGTGATCGGATTGAGCTGAAGTTTCGAGGATAAGCTCCCGGGCCCTAGGAAAGCTTAACCTCTAAATTTCAGCCCAATCGGACAACGTTAAAGGGGGGCTGCGGTGGGAGGGTCGAAACTTCCGGCCCAGTTTACCCCATGAAGATAAAGTCGGAGGAGGATGAAATTTTGCAAGTTTCTTAGTTTGAGCTTGGGCTACAAAATGCAATTACCGCCGTCTCTCTGCGACCTCTAGGACCTGAAATCGCTTAACATTGTGGTGGGTCGCCTCTTTATAGAGGCACAAGTGTGCCTCCTTGATACGTCGTATCTATGGGCAAATGAAACCAACCCAGTAAACATCTATAAACTCAACATTTGGTTTGCAATAGAAGATAAGGAAGGCTTTGCCACTTTCATTGGAAATTTGTTTTACATTTCGGCAAGATTAAAGAAGAAATTTTACATCAAGAACTTTGAATGAACTTTGTCAATGAACTCTCTCTGAAAATATTCTAGTGAAAAACCCGCAAGTTCATTATTTTGTGGATGACCCGAAAAGTTATTTATTTTGTTGTATATAAATATGCTAGTTTCAATTTTATTATTTTAGTATTTCTACTGAAGACGGTCGCTGTATATGTGACCGAAATATCTGAACTTTTGTACCTGTTTTTTCATTGTCTAAATAAATGGATTTATCCCCATTTGAAATTTTATTTGTTCGTCTTAGAACGGCAGTGTGGTCTAAAAAAAAACAACACCTAATTTAAAGGTGTTATGTCGAAAATACGTCGTATCTGTGAGGAAATGAGACCAACCCAGTAAACATTTATAAACTCAACGTTTGGTTTGCAATTAGAAGACACGGAAGGCTTTGCCACTTTCATTGGAAATTGGTCTTACATTTCGGCAAGATTAAAGAAGAAATTTTACATCAAGAACTTTGAATGAACTTTGTCAATGAACTCTCTCTGAAAATAATCTAGTGAAAAATCCGGATCTTCATTACTTTGTGAATGACCCGAAAAGCTATTTATTTTGTTGTATATAAATATGCTAGTTTCAATTTTATTATTTTAGTATTTCTACTGAAGACGGTCGCTATATATGTGTGCGAAATATCTGGACTTTTGTATCTGTTTTTTCACTGTCTAAATAAATGGATTTATCCCCATTTGAAAGTTTATTTTTTCGTCTTAGAACGGCAGTGTGTGGTCTAAGAAAACAACAACTAATTTAAAGGTGTTATGTCGAAAATACGTCGTATCTATGGGGAAATGAGACCAACCCAATAAACATCTATAAACTCAATACTTGGTTTGCAATTTGAAGACACGGAAGGCTTTGCCACTTTCATTAGATTACATTTCTTTACATTTTGTTTTACATTTCGGCAAGATTAAAGAAGAAATTTTACATCAAGAATTTTGAATGAACTTTGTCAATGAACTCTCTCTGAAAATAATCTAGTGAATAATCCGGAAGTTCATTATTTTGTGAATGACCCGAAAAGTTATTTATTTTGTTGTATTTAAATATGCTAGTTTCAATTTTATTATTTTATTATTTCTACTGAAGACGGTCGCTGTATATGTGACCAAAATATCTGGACTTTTGTACCTGTTTTTTCATTGTCTAAATAAATGGATTTATCCCCATTTGAAAGTTTATTTGTTCGTCTTGGAACGTCAGTGTGGTCTAAAAAAAACACCTAATTTAAAGGTGTTATGTCGAAAATACATCGTATCTATGGGAAAATGAGACCAGCCCAGTAAACATCTATAAACTCAACATTTGGTTTGAATTTAGAAGACACGGAAGGCTTTGCCACTTTCATTGGAAATTTGTTTTACATTTCGGCAAGATTAAAGAGGAAATTTTACATCAAGAACTTTGAATGAACTTTGTCAATGAACTCTCTCTGAAAATAATCTAGTGAATAATCCGGAAGTTCATTATTTTGTGAATGACCCGAAAAGTTATTTATTTTGTTGTATATAAATATGCTAGTTTCAATTTTATTATTTTAGTATTTCTACTGAAGACGGTCGCTGTATATGTGACCGAAATATCTGGACTTTTGTACCTGTTTTTTCACTGTCTAAATAAATGGATTTATCCCCATTTGAAAGTTTATTTGTTCGTCTTAGAACGGCAGTGTGGTCTAAGAAAACAATACCTAATTTAAAGGTTTTATTTCGAAAAAAAATAGCCATTTCATTAAAAATAGTTAAAAGGTCAGATAAGAAAAGCTCCTGTGTCCTCGCAGCCCCCCAGGGCCCGGAGTTTGGCGTTGTAAGTAATGCTCTGGGGGCATATATAGTTCTTCCGGAAGGGATGCTCGTATAAACTTCGGAAAGGGCTCACTTGATTGGAAATTTAAAGTTCTCGTTCATTTTTATTTTTTTAAGAGTGAAAAGAGATCAGAGGGTAACTAGCCCCCCTCCCACACCCTAAATGCATCAGATGAAAATTTTGAGAGAGACATTTTGTTAAAAATAGTTCAAAGTTCAGACAGCAAAACTTCGGCGTGTAAGAAAAGCTCCTTTGTCATCACACCCCCCCCCCCCAGGGCCCGGAGTTAGGCGTTGTAAGTTATGCCCTTGGGGAATATATGGTTCTTATGGAAGGTATGCTCGTATAAACTTCAGACAGGGTTCATTTGATTGGAAATTGAAAGTTCTAGTTCACTTTTAAAGAGTCAAAAGATTTCGGAGGGCAAATAGCCCCCCCCCCTCCATGCTCGTTTTCCCTCAAACCCATCCGATAAGAACCCCCCCCCCCCCCACGGCCCTCAGGACAAGGTTTGTAAGTTTTTGCCCTGGGGGCATATAAGGTTTTTTATAGAAAGCTTTGTCGTAGAAACTTCAAAAAGGGCTCATTCGATTGGAAATTTAAATGGCTAGTGCCCTTTTTAAAACTCAAAATTGATTGGAAGGCAACTAACACCCCTTCCACGCCCACCGTTTCCTCAAACACATCCAAACAAAATTTTGAGATAGCCATTTTCTGCAACGTTGTTGAAGGTTCTGTAAATTATATATTTGAGCAGGACAATCCCCCCACGGTCTTCAAGGCAGGGGTTATAAGTTATGCCCTGGGGGCTTATATGGTTATTATGGAAGGAATGCTCGTATAAACTTCATAAAGGGCACTTTTTAAGCGTAAAATATATCCGAGGGTAACCAGCCCCCCCCCCCACGCCCTTTTTCTCAAATGCATCCTATAAAAAATTTTAGATTGCTATTTTGTTAAAAAATATTTCTTAGATCATATAAAAAAACTCCGGTGTCGACACCGTCCCCCAATGCCCGGAGGCAGGCGTTGTAAGTTATGCCCTTGGGGAATATATGGTTCTTATGGAAGGTATACTCGTATAAAGTTTGGAGAGGGCTCATTTGATGGAAATTGAAAGTTCTAGTTTAGTTTTAAAGAGTCAAGAGATATCGGAGGGCAACTAGACCCTCTCTATGCTCGTTTTTCCTCAATCCCATTCGATAAGAATTTTGAGATAGCCATTTTCTTAAAAATAGTTCAAAGATCATATAATAAAAAACTACGGGGTCGACACAACCCCCCAGGCCCAGAGGCAGGCATTTCAAGGAATGCTCTGGGGGCATATATAGTTATTATGGAAGGGATTCTCGTATAAACTTCGGAGAGGGCTCAAATGATTTTAAATTGAAGTTCTCGTTCACTTTTTTGACAAGAGTCAAAAGAGATCGGAGGGCAACTAGCCCCCCCCCTCTCGACGTCCTATTTTCCTCAAACCCATCCGATACGAAATTTGGGATAGCCATTTTTTTTTTTTAAATACTGTGACCATTACTGATCATTGTACCTGCTCCGTCGATGTTCCCTGTTATGTTGTTAATGTTGACGAAGACGAACGTGATTTTGACCACCTTTTCCTTTCCCTTACTGTGACATTAACCGCTGATCCATCTAATTATCCTTGTGCTACTACTTATAAAAATGGTGTATGAAACGAGAGTGAAGCAAAGCCAATAGGTCTTCATATATTTCTACCCTAACAGCTCTGTTGTCCTGCAACAAGATACTTTTTAATCTACTCTGCACCAGTTCTTAATTGCTACAAGCTAGAGTGCAGCTGGATGTTTATTACCTTCGCTTAGTTGAGCTAATAAAACAAGCTGAAATTGTGGCTGTCCCCCTTGTCCAGGTTAAGCTCAAAAACTCGAAACTCAAAACTTAGGAAAGAAGACACAGGTCTTAAAGCCGTAAAAATTTGTGTTAAACTCTGGCTTCGCATCTGAATTGCGTGTAGGTGGCCCTTGTGAGGCCAAGAGTTTGATATAAAAATAAGACAAAAGTGGAGTTTAAACGGTATCTTCGTTTGGTTCGAAATAATGGTGCCGAGTTTCCAAAAAAAGCAGTACAATGGAAAGAAGTCATTAATGGGTCTAAATTTGATTCATTAGGGACCAGTGATGTTATCCCAGATTCGTCTTGGCTTAGGCATTATAAAAATATTTTTGGTAAGATCGAGTGTATTGTTCATTAGTAGAGTGCTAAGTTATACTTCTATGGAACTATGTTCCTTCCCATGCTATTCTATGGAACTATGTTCCTTCCCATGTTATTCTATGGAACTATGTTCCTTCCCATGCTATTCTATGGAACTATGTTCCTTCCTATGCTATTCTAATGGTTTATGTTCCTTCCTATGCTATTCTAAGGGTTTATGTTCCTTCCTATGTTATTCTAAGGGTTTATGTTCCTTCCAATGCTATTCTATGGGATCTCTACACGTGATTAAACACGTTTTGAAACTACATGCTACTTGCTTGCCTTTCCTTGGTACCTTTCCAAACGAGCGGGGAATCCCCACTGGTTTTTACACATTGCAAAAAAAGTGAGCAGTACGAACGGGGATTCCCCACACAACTTTGTTTCAACTCCATGTTTTTCAACCAGACTGGTTTTTGAGGCAACACCTATTTTTTTAGGGCAAATCAGAGAAAGATGGAGTTCAAGGATGATTTACTCCTCTCTCTCTATCCCACTCAATGTGTTGTTGTTGCTAGCTCAGTTTCATTGTGGCAGTGAGAGTGTCAACACATGAAAAAAATGTTCCATACATGTCCGCTATGCATGTACACACTGGGTAGCTGGTCATCATGTGAGAATTGCACAATGATTGATGAGTATGATGAAAAGTGTAGATTATGCAACCCGTGTAAATTGCATAAAGGATATGCTGTACAAATTAAAGGTTGTAATTCCTGTCTTGAAGAGGCGTGTGACTCTCATCCTAGAGGGCACCTACGCTCCAATTGCCACTATGATAAATGTAATCAGTGGGAGAATACATATCCCCGAATGATTGGAAAGAATCCTAAGCGTGATTTTAGTTTATTGCTACGAGATTGGTATCGTCGTGGTTTTAGATTGTTCTGGGAGGAGGAGCCGGGTCAGCGATTCAACTGTTGGAACAACAAAAGAATATGGTTTCTACGTCATCGTTTTGAAGACAGTGACTACTATGTTTATAAGCCCACTGATTTTTATTTGGCTATGACGGAATGTGATTCGCCACTTGAGGACACTGTTTGTGACACTGTTTCAAATAAACAGATTGAAACATGTGAGTTCTATAGAATGAATGAGAATAGTATCATTGACTATACAAAGAGGTATGACAAGAGTGAAGTTACAATCTACTGTAGAAAATGCGACCCTGACATTGCAGTACATCAGGATCAGTATACTGTAAATTTAGACAATCTACCTACATTAGTTGTTATCGACAAATACCTAGTAGAAGATGAAATCTAAAGAGTAGAAAAGTCGTTTTTATCATGTACATACATTATTTTTATTAATAAACAATTTCACATACATTTTTAGAACATTTTTATTCGTAGGACACTAAAATCAATATTAAATACGCTTGTAAGTATATTTTCCACTAGAAAGTCGTTAAATCGGGGTAAGTCAACGTAGATGTCGAGAAACTGTTTGTAGGTATAACCACGACATCTGAACATGAAAAAGAGTAGTGCATGAAAGCCACATGTCTTAGTTGTTAAATCCTGTACTCTTCGTTGATTTTGAACAATAGTTTTCCCACTGCTTTCAATAAAGTTGCTGATGTAAGGAGTGTAGAATTTATACGATAGGCCAAAAGGATCAAAAAATTCAATATTCTTCGCTGTTTGAAAGATGCATAGCCAATGGCCTGTCTTCAAAGTCGATGGACTGCTATTAACAATGATTAGGGTATTGTTAACACTTGGAATTTTTTCAATGAAGTCCGATGGTATGCAATAGGACTTGTACTGGGACATGTATGGATCCATACTAAATACGTTGATTATTTGGTTTGTGTTCATGGTGCTACGTCTAGTAGAACACTGCCGTCGGGTGTGATTTCCCAATAGGTTTCAAATTGACTCAATGTTATTAGCGTGATACTCTCAGTTAAAGCATCGGCAAATGTACACTCTAAACGTACATTCCCTGTTCGTACTATGCTCATATCCTGGGTCCCCGACAGGTCCAAAACAATTACTCCATGATTTTTTGAAAAACATTGAATCGGTTATCCCATTTTCAAATAGTTGGGAGTCATGATCTAGGGATTCCATGGTCAACTCGTACAGAGTTCTATAGGATTTTTTGTCAAATGATAGAGTGTACAGTGGAATACCATTCACTTTGCACACAAGGCTAGATAGCCCGAAAAAATTAAAATCATGGGGAGATTCAGTCCAGGATCCAACGGCACTGCCACTCTTCACAAAGGCCAAAGCCAATTTTGATGGGATTTCTCCATTGATAAATGATGAATCGGTATAGCTACGAAAACCGGTGGCAATGTGACGTTGATTAGTGATTGTATGGGGGACAAGAAGTTTAATGTTGTTGCCATTGGCTCTTAGCTTTTCCACTGCCAATGTAACAGAGCTCATAACCTGTTGTTTTCGAACGTAGAGAATTGCCGATGTGATAATGACATTTGCATCGGGTTCTGCAGGAAGCATTTCATTTTTCTCAAAATGAAATTCGATGGGGCTAGTTGCAACTATATGTCAATCTTGACATTGGGGGGTAACCATTGAAATATATTGAATATCTCATGATTTAATTTTCCAACCAGATGATACTCCTGGCTCACTGCAGTAGTCAACTCACCGTCAGTATCAACACCTGATCGATATTCATAGCCCAATGATTGTCCTCTCAACTCCTTGTATGCCTTTGGTGTCATCATCATAAATTGTTTGTAGCTTGCATAGTTGGATAAATTATTGCTAGTGCTCACCAATGTTCCATTAATAAATACATTAATTTGTTTGAACAGATTGTGTAGAATACAGTTTTCGTAGGAGAGACCATCTGCAGCAGTTGGAGTTGTATTATCTGACTTTTTTTCTTCACCGCAACATTTAAATCAATAAATGTTGATGACAAATCAATGAAATAGTCTTCATTGGAAAATATTTGAAAGTGTATATTTTCCGAGAGGGGTTGTTGGGGATGAAATTGTTCATAATAACCATACTTGACACTGACATCAACATTTTCAGCATTGAACAAATTCAATGAGGAACTGATTGATGGATGTGATTCCTTGTGAGGGAGATAAGTCATCTTAAAGAAGAAATCCTTCTTTGATCTAACAGTCCTTTTCCTTTTCTTCTTTTTATTGGTCTTCCTTGTTTTATTCCTCAAAGTCCTTGTTGATGTCCTTCGCTTCCCACCTGGGTAGAGACTGATGAGTGAATGAGGCGCACGCATCCTTTTCAATCCCTCCCCATTTTGCCGAGATTTTAATATCTCACCAACGGCTCTTGCTGAAGATCTAATATTTTCCTTAACACTCTCCTTGAAATTCTTGCCCGACCCCCAGTCCTGTAGTGTGGAGGCAGCAAAAGTTGATGCAGCAGGTACAAGATATTTTCTGGCAAGGGGTAGTGCAAAACGAAATAGCCTAGCAAACCAGCTACCAAGACCATAGCCAGGCATTGTAGTACGCCCCTTGTTGTAGTCCAATCCATTGCCTATTTGACGTAGACTCAGAGAACCAACATAACAATCAATATCAGGACAGACAAATGGAATTCTTCTATTGTTCATTTTAGGTGCCGCTGTCGCCGACAATGGGTCGAAAATGAAATATAATCACTGCTAAACCTTTTGTTATTGCTAGAGGATCACCCAATTCACTTCTTAGTATTAACTAACAGAGTTCCAAATACGAAGTGTTTAAAGGAACATACTGAAGATGCTTTATATTATAGTGATGAACAAATTCATGGGTTGTTTTTCGTTCAAGAACACGTAGGAGGGGAACATTTGAATTACCAACTCTCGATGTTTCCACAAAAGATGCATAGAGAAATATGCAAGAGTCTGAGGTGAAACCAGGTGGATAATCAGCAAAAATAACTTGATCCATACCGTAAACGGTGCCAGCATTTTTCCCATTGATCATATTCTGTTTAAAGCCAAGAACATCTCTCAGATTATCATTGAGAATAATTATTTCAGTGTCAACAGATGAGGTAATGTAAATTCTATCGTGTCCCAATGAATAATTAAAATGGAATGTACCATTCCTACGATATGAGATTTTTCTATTGATTGCACGACACAAATCTCTCATATCATCATATTCAATATATTTCAATTTTACATGTGGATATTTGCTAGATTTAAGTGCGTCAACCCATTCATAGTCGACAAAGAGTGACCAATCGAATGGCATAACTTTTATATCATACACACGATCCTTTCTCAGGATGTCATAGGTATTTTTGAGAATACAATCGACAAGAGCCACTTCATACGCACCGTCAAATTTGATGGCAGGGGAGAGTTTCGTCCAAAAATCACTTGTCTTATTCAAGCCGTTGTAGAGAGGATCGGAAACGTTCGACATAAAAGTTACATAGAAATCATTGGGTATTGTCAATATCTTCAACACTGATACCAGAATCAAAATCAGAGTTGTATCCTAGCCACCGAACAAGTAACTGTTTCCTACCCTTGTGAGTACGAGTCTTTAATATCTTTTCAATTTGATAGATTTCACTATTATTTTTAACTTTTTGTAGCTCATAGTCATAAAAGCCGCCGAGAATCTCTTCATCTTTGGTATCACACGCAAACGATAAGCTATGGGTTTAGTGTCTAGGATTTTTGCCACTTTAAAAAGTTCTGTGGACCACAAGTAATTACCCTTTTCAAAAACATTAGTTGTCCTATTAATTCGAACAGTATCACCAACATTGAATTTTTTCTTCTTGACAATCGTTTCATTGGAATATTGCTTAAGAAAATTGTCAATTGTATCATGATCAGAATGATGAACTTCCGTTGGGGTTGAATTGGACAATGATCGATGAGGTCGTTGATTATAAATCAACATGATTTTATCTAGATCATGAATAAAAGCAGATGTATTTTTCAATGTACAATATCTTGAAAATAAAAGTCGAATAGTTCTTATCAAAAGTTCGGCCAATGCAGCCTTTATAGGGCTATGACTATGATAGAACAGTGTATTATATTTCGCTAGTACTTTTGCAACATGGGGATTAACAAATTCACTACCGCGATCAGTTTGAATTTTTTTATACGAATACTGTTCGAGAATAATTTCAATGGCCTGAGCAACTTCAACACCTCTCTTCGAGCACAATGTAATGGCACATGCATAGCAACTAAAACAATGATTGCAAGTAGAATGTACTTGTACGGTGTATTGTAAAGCCTTTGAATCTCATCTAGAGTTAGGAGATCTGCTTGCATTATATGCAATGGGAAAAAGGCTTTAGTTTTTCGATAATGATTAGCACGAAGTCTATGATTTCTATGCAGAGTGTAACTTGATTCATTTTGTAGATAGTCTTGTACACTTTTAGCGTGAACACCAGTGACTTCGGAAAGAGTGGTGGGGGGAACTTAAACTCCCCACTTCACCAATATTTTCATAAACACGTTTCAGAACTTCAACCATTTTGAATGTAAACGTGTAGTGTAACGTCCACTACCCTTTTGTATACTGGTGGTTGGTGGTGGTGGTGGTGGTGACGTTGACTTGATACGTCTTCGCTTTTGTCTAGCTATCAGTGGTGTGCTGCTGCTCCTCCTTATTGTCAAGTTTCCTTAGGTGTGCTAGTATTTTCCAAAATTGATTTAAAATCTTCTTCTTCTTCTTCCTCTTCATATTTTAATGGTGTTGTTGATGCATGTTCATTTAATTTTTTTAGAATTTGCCTATTGCTAATAAGGCTTTTGGGAAAGTTTAATGTGTTTAGAAAGTTGTATAGATGAGCGTCAAATGATAATAGTCCTTTACGATTTGTAACCATATCATAGATTAAATCAAGTAGATTATAGCTCTTGCCTTGAATTATAATCTCTTTCCCATTGCCATCAACTTGAATATGATCTTGACCACTTTCCATGAGATAAGTTATGAGTCGTTTACTTTGTTCACGATATGAGTGGGGCATTAGATTTCCAATTTTCAATATAATTGAATCCAATTCCTCCTTCTTTAATTCTTGTTCCAGCAGCAGCAGCAGACTCTTGAGAAGATGATTCTTTTTTGTGATCAATACAAGCAGTGGGCTTCGACCGATAGGACTTGTGTTTGTCCACTCGGCGAAGTGCATCTTGAAGAGCGAGTGAGAGAGAGCAAGAAGAGCAAGTGAGAGAGCGAGTTCTATTGGAGTCAATTTATAGGGTTTTGCCATTCTCTCTCTAGAGAAAACTGTTTACAAGTCCTGCAATTATCGGTAGCAAAAGTGTGAAAAAGCTACCACCCGCCTGAAGAAGTTGTTTCCTTTTAAAATTCTTTCGTTTGTTTTTAGAGGCCAATGTACGTACAATGGAACAATGTTGCTTTGCCTGTTGCTTAACTACTTCTGGCAGTTGAACATTGCCCTCGTTCAAATTTAAACAAAGTTCAGATATTAGATTAATGAAATCATTGTCAACACCATGTTTGAGTATGGCTTTCCTAAGTGGGGGTTTTGAAGTGCTTAGAACTGAAAATAAATGTCTATTTTCATGTAGTTTCTTCAGTGTCATGATAGCAACTAATATGTCTTTTTACTGTTCACGGGGAGATATACTGTAATTTCATTGTCAAAAATATCTGTGACTACACGCAAATCCTCGGGTGTTTATTGATTAAGATCCAATAGGATATAGCCGTAGGGTTTATTAGTTGCCTGATTGTATGCTGAGAGCAGATATTTGGGGGCACCTGGATAGATTTGTTTATTGAGAGTTATTAGCGAGCTAGAATCAGGAACAACTCTGTAGATGATACAGTAGGTGCTTTTCAATGCAAGTGTTCGCATACATTTGCTCTGATGAAAGAGATTGTGTAGAACCAGAGTAATGGAAATCTGTTCATGATGAGAGGGAACGGTGAACAATTGCAGCATTTCCTGGGACCATTGTTCAATAGATTCAGCCAGATCGTCAATTATCAGCCAAGAGTTTGGTTCAACAATGTTGAAAACATCAAGTCCCTGTATGAATTGTATCGGCACCAATCCCGCCGTGGAAATTGCTTTTATTTTATCGTATGACTCCTGCCAAATACATGTAACAATAGTAGATTTTTTTCGGCTTTTCCACAAACATTTTATCACAATTTTTAATTATTTTAGTTAAGAGTTATGTTTTGCCCGACATTGACGGTCCACACAGAAATGATCTGAATGGTGTTTTAAATTGATACATGTTCCCTTCAACAGTACACCTGGACAACTAACTGTAGACTATAGTTGTCTAATGACTAAATAATTTCCCTATTACTACTAGTCCGTTTAAGAACAAAATCAATAAAGAATCGTATTTCTCTTGTTTTATAAACAGCACTTTACAGAAAACAAAGAAAAATACACTTTTTAAATTTATTTATAAAAAATGCATTAGAAAAAGCACTTAAAATAATATCACTTTTTTCTTCAATGCAACATGTATATTTACAAAAGCACAAAAAAATCTGCTCTAAGTAAAAAAAAATTAACTTTGGTAGTGGCGATGCACCCCCCCCCCCCCCGCTGGCGGTCGGCCCTCCCCCCCCCGGCCCGCGAGGCCCCCCCCCCCAAGGTTTTTGGAAAAATTTGTTGGACTTTATTCGAACCGAGACTTTCCCTATGGCTAAAACATTCGGCTCGGTCGGAAGTTAAATAGTGTCCCAGGGGAGGGTAGTTACACCGTCTTGACAAAACATAGACCTTGTCGGAAATGGTACTCATGGCAATTTTTTTCTATATTTACAGTAAAGTTCCTGTAGTTTAGTGAACGAATTTCCAGCAATTTGGCTGGTGGAATTGTATTTTCAGCAATACAATTCCTATAGATGTCCATGTCGAAATTTTTATCCACATAGCGCATGAGTACTCCTTTGCAAAGTTTTTTGATTTCCTCGTCGTGTGTCTGTATACAGTATACCTTGGGACTTACAAACATACCACGGGAAATCATGTCGCTTCCCGTTTCTGATTTAAAAAATAAAAGCTGATTTGGCACCCGACGTTTCACTAGCTCTGGGTAAAGCCCACTCCAATTGGTGTAGTCCATCCGTGAGCTGATAATTTCACCGTGCGCCAAATCATCAAGTAGGTTTGGGGTTTTTACTTTTAGCAGTAGAGAATCTGTGTCCCCATAGCAGACCTCTACTTTCCCCTTCTCCGGCCACTGTACCCTAGCCACATTGTAGTAGAATTCCAACATGAGCTTTTTAGAAATCTCCAAGATCGCACTACCTGCAGCAATATCTTTATTCAGGACAATGCTTCTTTTTTTCCTATTCAATAGTACCATGTCCGGGCCAATTATTGTGAAGGAAGTGTAATTTGGATCGGCAATAATTTGAGCACATTGTTTGGGATCGGTCACGACGTCACAACGATTCCTATTGCAAACACTCTCGCACATTTTACCAAAAGCCGAATTCAAAATGAGCTTATAAATTTCTTTTTCGGCTTTTGTCTGCGCTTCAGAACGTTTCTTGACAAAAGTGTCAACAAACGTTTTCAGATAGGGTTTTTGGCCAAACTGGAGGGCTCTATGAACCTTTGTGACGTTGAAACCATTGTTGCACATCTATTTTAAAGCCACAGGATGTACAACAATATTTTTTTTTCGGCAGAAGGTCAGCAATAAGTTTTTGTTTTGAAGGTGACCAATGCAATACGTCCACCTCGACTAAACGCCTATTGCGGGGGCTCAAAGAGTCCCTAGTCACAGGTCTATTGATGCATGGAAAAACAAAATCCTTTACTAAATCGTGAAGCTCAACTGGTATCTCCCCATCAATTTCAAAAAAACCATCCAACCGGCCCATTCTCCTCAACACTGTCAATGTTGGGGAAATGGGGAGCTTGAGGCTCATTGAGCCATTTATAGTCATCGCAGGGTAGCGCATAATGGGATATGGCCGAGGGGTAGAGAGAATTCATATCAAGGAAAACTGCATCTGATATTTTGACCCCGTCTTCTCTCCAGTTGGATCAGTTTCCAAGATACGATCCCCGTGAAAAACATATCCGCCCCTCATTGACCTCTTGATGAACAGGTGCTGATCGATGTCGGTGATCAGCCCGATTTTTTCCCCGCTAATTTTTAGGATGAGGTCCAATACCAGATGAGGAGATTAAAAATAATATCCTAAATCAAGATTAAATTCCCCATAGATTTTGTCCATATTTTTACACATAATGTCTAACAAAGTTAACACATCACTCGACAAATACAGCTTGCAGTAGTCAAACCCATTTTTACATCCTCCCTCTGTCCACACTTTTTTTTAGCAAAACTGTATTCATCGGGGGTGCACCTACGATCGTGAAGACTGTCGTAAAACAATTCGATCGAGGGAATAGTTTCCTCAGCGAATCTCGACATGGAACAGTAATAATCATAAGGATAGATGCCCTTGACCGTCAACAAATCGTATAAATCATTTGGAAATTGTTGCTTGAGAAGGGGGAAAGCGTTGCAGCCGTCATCGTTTTTCTGCACTTGAATTAATTCGCTCAATGATTTGGGGAAAAACTGTAGGAATCTAAAAGCGAATTTTATTCGTGTACTCAACGTCGTCTTCAACATATCTCCACATAAATTCCAAAACAAGCAACTTTTCCGATGATTTAGGAATGATTTTGTGTAGGAAAAGCTGTCTATCACCCATGCATCATCCACTGTTCCATTTCTTTGAAGATGTGCCATTGCTGGTAGCACATGCTTCAGATCGTAGTTAGAATTATGTATAAGAACCGGAAGAAAGAGTTGCTGTTTAATTTTTAAATTACATGAATTGTGAGCCCACCCCGAAAGTTACTTTTCCCCGTTGAATTGGGGTCAATAAGATGATTATGATCCTGGACCGCGTCTTTTGGGGCAAGAGCACTCCTACAAACCCAACAAATTGTCCCTTTTCTAGTGCCAGTTGCTCCTTATCTGATAATGACATTGGGTAGTTGGTGTGACGCAATCGTGAAATTGCACCGTTCGCTGTTTTTATTAAGGACACCAATAACTTCTCCATGCTACCCTCCTCATCCATAGCCAAAAAAACTCTTCCAGCTGCATTTTATTCTTAGAATCACGACGGGCATGCGCATAGAAACACGCAACTAGTTTTTTTTTTCCTTGACTATATTTGGCCTTGATGGGTCTGATACCTCCACCAGTCTTGATTCACAATCCAAACCTACTTTATCAACCTGTAGCAGGGAATTTTTGAAGTTTTTAAATTGTGAAGTATCTTTGCCTTCTGCCGGCATTTCTATTCTTTGATTGCCATGAATTTTACAATATCTCATGTGATCTGTGAATGTTCGCTCAAATCTAAATGGGGAAAGGCACATGGGGCAATAGTGACGTTCCCCTTTCTTCGTGCCTTGGGATAAGAGTCGACTTATTGCTGTGACGGGGAAAAATGACCATAGGAATTTACATCTTTGGGGGCTCACAAATAACCCAAACCCAATTTTTAACATTATCTACCAACGGTGTCCTAACTGAAAATAAAATCCCTTTTTTATTCGGTTTCTTTCCCCCATTTACAAGTTCAGCGTCATACTGGAGAACAACTACCCCCTACCCAAGATTTTTGTTTGCTTTTTCAAATATGGTTATTTCTTTTAAGGACACCGGATACTTCCCCTCTAAACAATCAAAATTTACTTTAGGGAAATTTTCACCACCGTTACGTGCAAGTCTGTCGAGATTTTTTATTGATGAATCATCTTTCAATGTTTTATGGGCTGCTGCTAAGAATGCATATTTAAAGCATTGCAGCCCCGTGTCAAATTTGAAACTCTGAACCCCTTTGGTAGCTGACAAATCTGGTGGCATTTTATTCGTCGATTACTACCCGCCCCTCTTAAAATAAAGTTTTTTTTAAATCTACTGAGATTCAGATCCATGTGTATAAAAATGTATAAAATTATGGACCCACTTCCCCTCTCGTTAAATGCGTCCAAAGTTGATATTAATTTATTAACCCAATTGAAAAAGTTACCCTCAAATTCATTTAGACCAGGGTATTAAGTTTGGTTGCCAGTTGAAAAATGAAAATAAAAAATTTCCCCGATGCCCCCTTTTGTAAATAAACTTTTTGATTTACCGATGCTTTAATCCCCCCTTGACCCCCCCCCCCCCCCCCCCCCCCCATTTCTGAATCTGAATCTCAATAAGTGCTCGAATTTGGTCGATATAAGTATGAAGAACATTTACAGGGTCTGTTAAAATGACCCCCCCGTCAACCAGGTTTTCCTTGGGGGATTAAAATCTACCCTATGTGTTTGCAAGTGACCTAGAGCAGATTCCAACAAATAAAATTCACGTAGTTCTGGGGATGCGACGCTATTTTCATATCCTGCACATATTTGCACAGGATCCAATTCACTAATTATAGTCATCGTCAAAAAATGTCCCCGGAAACATTAGGTCCAACAATTTGCATAAGGCTGTCCATTTCTTCAGTTGTAAATTGAAAATCCAGGGGGATACTAAATGAGGTACCTTCACTAACATCATCCGGCGAGAGGGGACAATTCCCATGATATTTTGAAGTCCTGGGCCAGGGAAGGCAGTAGTTTTCGTAGCTTCCCCCTGAAACTAGAAAATGAATGGATTGAGCTTTTTTTTTTCTTCGGAGAAAGTTTTATCACAATTATAGCACACTATTTTTTTCTTAGTTGGATTTATCAAACAATTTTTTTTTAATTGGATTCGTATTTATCAAACAAATGCATAATAAATTACAAATTTTTGCTTATAGCATTGTTTATAAAACAAGTGCATAATAAATTACAAACTTTTGCTTATATCACACACACGTTTCACACACACACACACACACACACACACACACACACACACACACACACACACACACACACACACACACACACACACACACACACACACACACACACACACACACACACACACACACACACACACACACACACACACACACACACACACACACACACACACACACACACACACACACACACACACACACACACACACACACACACACACACACACACACACACAAACACACACACACATACACACACACACACACACACACACACACACACACACACACACACGTACACACACACACACACACACACACACACACACACACACACACACACACACACACACACACACACACACACACACACACACACACACACACACACACACACACACACACACACACACACACACACACACACACACACACACACACACACACACACACACACACACACACACACACACACACACACACACACACACACACACACACACACACACACACACACACACACACATACACACACACACACACACCACACACACACACACACACACACACACACACACACACACACACACACACACACACACACACACACACACACACACACACACACACACACACACACACACACACAACACACAACAAAATAGTGAAAATCATTACGTTGTTATTGAATTTGGAAATTCATTATACTATCTCAATGAATTATCAAGTAGACAGAAAAATAAGCAGCGCATGCACCGCTCACACAAACACACAATAAAATAATGAAAATCATGACATCTGCTAAAAATAACCTATTTTCAATGTGTAGTCTGTTATTTTCAAGATTTTCCGGAGCAAATGATAAAATTGAAACTGTTAAGTCCCGCATCTCTTATTAAAGTCTTTATTATGCAAATTAGAATCTGGAATTATGTCTAGCGGTACAATTCTCAGTCCTTCAAATTGACTTGGGAAAAAGAATCATTAGCGAGAAATAATATTTGAAAACTCACATTTATATTTGCAGCTTGCATGTTGAGGGCTGTAGGGGCCACATCAATCTCGCCTTGCATTGGTCTTGAAGGGCCCGGCAATGTTTGATAGGGGGTGACTTCACAATCTTGTGCAGCAGTAACTTTATGAGCTATCATCCACTCTCTTTTCAGCTTTCTACCTGGCTGCATAGGGGCTGGCACGGGTGGGTCTTGGGCAGGCGGCACCGGTCTGGAATTGATGTGGGCGGCTCCCGATGGGCCAACTATCTCCACTTGTTGCATTGGAGTAACGCCATTAGCCTTAGCTCTCTTTTGAGAGGGAGAGTAATTGTAGGAATCTTCCTCGTTAAAAAGAAGACAAAGTTTAGTATGGAAAAACAATTCCCCTTTTTACAAAAGAAAAAATTAGTCTGCACAAAGAATCCCCCCTCCCTCCCCTTACTTTCCATGCGACGAAATAGTTTGTTTTTCACTTCACAACGAAGGTGTTGAAATTGATACATTGCTCCCCTCCTTCGCCTTGTATTTTTATAAAACCCTCTTAATCATCAAATACACTTGAAAATAGAATATCTCGTCTAGTTAGGCCAGAATACAATCTCTCTCTTTCTTCAAAGCGTTTAGAATTAGACAAACACATGTGTTTTTAGTCTGTGATAACTCGAGCGTGCGAAGTCTGTTTTCCAAAAACTGACCGTTTCTTGTAACACAGATGGTTCTATTTAGACGAGAAAAAAGACAACACATCTTAAATTCATGATGGGAAACTGTCATTTTTGAAGGAGAAAGAACTAAATCCAAAGAATTAAGCTCGTAAACAGAGCAGGGTAGGGGGGGGGGGTTAGATTTACATAATAGAAAAAAGAGCGTACTTTACGTTTTCTAGCGACTATAGTCATCATATTGTAGAGTTTGTATTTTGGGGGGAGGGGGCTATGCCCCTGAATTTGAATTTACTGGAGAGATGGTAAAATGATTTTATTTGGAAATAAATTAAGAAATTTACTAAGCTGTACTCACACTATAAATTGATGTATCCATAACTTCAATGTTAATAATATTTAGTGTACTATCCATGATATGTTAAATCATTATGAAAATTTAATCGTAAGATAAGAGCATTTTATATAAAATCTCAAGGACGAATAAAAAATCCGTCCTTTTATTTATAACCAATCACCAATCAACTTACCGTATATTGAGCAACCTCCGCTGTCTCTGATTGGACCCCTAAAAAAACGGATGTTGCCTCAAAAAACCAGTCTGGTTGAAAAACATGGAGTTGAAACAAAGTTGTCTGGGGAATCCCCGCTCGTTTGGAAAGGTACCAAGGAAAGGCAAGGAAATAGCATGTAGTTTCAAAACGTGTTTAGTCACGTGTAGAGGTCCCATAGAAATAGCATTGGAAGGAACATAAACCCTTAGAATAACATAGGAAGGAACATAAACCCTTAGAATAGCATAGGAAGGAAAATAAACCCTTAGAATAGCATAGGAAGGATCATAAACCCTTAGAATAGCATAGGAAGGAACATAGTTCCATAGAATAGCATGGGAAGGAACATAGTTTCCATAGAATAGCATGGGAAGGAACATAGTTCCATAGAAGTATAACTTAGCACTCTACTTTCATTATCACTTTCAGTGCTTAGTTTCTAAAATTTTGCCACCCAAAGTTTTTCAACGTCATGTTATTCCTGTGTCAACTAAAAGTATTGTTAATTGTATGCTTAAACTTAAGTCTAAACCGAGTGATCTTGATATGATTCGTGCTCTTCATTTACGTTGTGATTGTCCGGCATTAGTTACGCTCAGCTCCAGTTACTTTTTCAGTTCTGTTATGTTTGTTAATGGTGCCTGATTCCTTCCTTTGCGGAACGGTAACCTCGATTATTAAACGTGGAAGAGACCCTTTTGATTGCAATTCATACAGACCCATCACTGTTGCTAGCAATATTAGTAAGATTTTTGAATATGTTCTGCCCCCATATATTATTGAACGAACTGTGAAACACTCAAACCAATTTGGGTTTCAACCTCATATTAGGTGCCAACACGCGCATAAGGTTTTAGCTTCAACTCTTTATGATGCCCAGTCTAAAGGTCATGTAGTACATATTTGCGCTTTTGGATTTGTCTAAAGCTTTCGACAGTATTTACCATGCACAAGTGTGGCACTTTTTGTCAGAGTTTGGAGTAAACCCTTTCTGTCATACATGTACTTAAATTTTGGTATAGTAAAACATTTCGTCGTTTAAAATCTGGTACAGGGTACTACCGTAATACACCAGTTCAATCTGGAGTACGATAGGTTGGAGTGCTATCATCTTATCTATTTAATGCTTGCATTCAAAGTTTGTTATTAGGAATCAAGCCTTTGTATTTTTTTACGTGATGTGTCTTATATTACGCATGCGGACGACCTCCTAATTTTAAGCCAAACCAAAATATATTTTGACATTATCTGTGCAATATATTTCTATAATGTTTCGGGATGTTGGTCTGTTTTTGAATGTTGATAAATGCGAATATTTAGTTTTCAATCCCTAATCATCAGCTCATAAATTGTCCCGTGGATCCTCAGTAATTCACAATGTTGCGAGTTTATGGTGGTTAGGAATTAGTATTTGTTCTACACTCACTTTTTTTGCAACCTCAGGTTCTGAGAGATATTAAGGAGAAGTTGAATATTGGATGTGCGAAAACTGTAAATAACCGGGGAAAATTTTTACGCCGAGCTTTAGCTAAAATGTATTCCACATACTCTGACCATTCTGTCTTGTTTTTAAGTGGAATGTATTAGTTATAGAATAAGTATGATTTGGGCCAGATCCGTATTGCTTACTTTAGATATTGCATATTTTTACTCTGCCCTTCCACTTAATATCGTAATACACGTATTATAGAGAAGTATGGTGCTACCGACATTGTCCGATCGTTTGAATTGCTTAGTACTAATTTAACAAGACATGCCTTTCTGTCCCTAGGCCCAAACCATAATATTATTCTTGTGTTTTTTTTGTGATTAAAGTTTAAGTTATCTTTGTTTCTGTTTATTTGACTTTTCTTCCTTTTTAGTGTAATTTACTCTGCTTGTTTTGTATAAAAGTGGGTTATAAATAAATTATTATTATTATTATGGAGCAAAAAATAATTATGGAAAACTGGAAAGGGGCTATTCCGTCACAAATTAGAACTCATAATACCCCTGTTAGGGCTAACACCCATTGGCAGGTAGCCAACCATGGGCAAAACACACAATTTTTCCATGGCCAAGCCCCCCTGCAGGTGCCCATGATTCCGTAACTTTTATCATATATCAATATTAGAAAAATTTACTATAAAAGTTAAAATTCCTTGGTTTCTAATATCTATTTTGAAAAATTAAACTAAATTTGTACTTTCTTAGGACTTTTTTTCGCAAGGGGGGAAGTGAAATTGACTTACTTTTCCATTGTATATTTCATTATTTGCGACTAACGGGGAGCTTCTAGACTAAAAAACTATAGATAATTATAGATACCTAAAACACAATCACTATAAGCGAAAAGACAAGAATTGGCTAGGCTTGGAAAGAGATTCCTGTTCACTAGTGGAAAGTGTTTCTGGCAAGTGGTTTTTGGTGCTAACTTCGAATTATTGCACTGCATTTTATTTTCAGTTAACTCATGAAGCAAACAGCATTTTTCGGAAATCTTGCAAAATAATGCACTGAGACCCATCATAAACAATTGTTTATACTTAAAAAATTATTATGACGTGCCTAATTTTTGAACAGCTTTGCTTTTTTGCTCGTCGTTCGGGAATAGCCTATGTCCGAAATCCCCCTCAGAGGAAAATTTTCCCGGATATCTCCTACGAGTAAATTTCATAACTTAAAGCCCTTTTAAACATAACCACTTTTTAAACATAATAAGCAGAGTAATGTACACTAAAAAGGAAGAAAAATCAAATACCCAGACACATAAATAGCTTAAACCTTTATCTCATATAATATTATGGTTTGGGGCTTAGTATGTTTACATCGAATGGTAAACATATTATTTTTCTGTCTGATTTCTATCCCATAAGTAGCCTTAACTAAAAGCAGTCCTATAATACTTAATCATCCAAGGGATTAACCCCAAGGCTGAATAACAAACAGAATAGACCTTATCATAAAATTATTTGTTCTTATCTTAGGGGAATTGCCCTTAACCCAAACAGGGAAGAAAACATCCTAGAAGAGAAATAAAAAGCCATCTTCAAAACAACGATGTTCCATCGCGGCATTTTATACAAGAATATTAGAATTCAGGATGATGGTTTTTTTTGAAAGAAATAAAAAATATTATCCTAAAAGGAAATCTACACTACGTTTCGAGTATAAGCTTCCGTAATGGAACCTACGGGACACTTATTAAGCATGGACAGAGAAACTTAATTATTATTTAACGACAATTATATACATATATTATATAGATATATACATATACATTATTATACACATACATACATATTATATATAATTATATACATATTCTACACTCTTTATTTTTAAGTTGACTAATATTCGTCCGACAATTACTAAATAATCATTAATTAATTAAAGGTTAATAAAAACTATTATACGAGGATATTACATCTAGGAAACATGCAAAAGTGATGGAGTCTGGCTTTCTAAGCTGTGGTAAAGAATTAACAAATATATATTTATATATATATATATATATATATATATATATATATATATATATATATATATATATATATATATATATATATATATATATATATATATATATATATATATATATATATATATATATATATATATATATATATATATGTATATATATATATATATATATATATATATATATATATATGTGTGTGTGTGTGTGTGTGTTGCTGAGGGTTATTAGAAGATCATAGATAATTATTTATTTACCTACAATCGACCAAAGATTATATCGGAGTAAAAATATTAAAAAAAAAGAGACGAAACTTAATAAGAAGATACTATAAAAAAAATATATATATATTTTAAAAAATTATAGGATTAAAAACATCGTCTTCACAATGTCGCTTTTATCACGGACTTCTTGTGAATTTTTGACCACAGTTTATATGAGTTCTCAATTCAAAAATTTTCGAGATGGGGATTTTGGTGCCGTGTTGGAAACTTAAGAGACTTTGCATGTCTAAAATGACGCTTCTTGATTTTACTTATTCCCCTCTTATTACTTATTGCAAGTAGGCTGGACGCTCCCGCGACGTAAATAACACGAGCTTGGCACACTGGGCGATGAAATGCAGAAAGCGATATCCTGGAGTACTGCCCCAATTTGGCGCAAAACTCCAGTAAACACATTTAATGGTGGCAGTTATTTTATTTCATAATGGTTTGATGTTTTTACCCATCGTTTCAGAAATCTTTATGCCAAGATATTTCAGGTGGGACACTGCAGGAAATGCAAGATATCTAAAGGGAATCACTGCTAGTTTTTACCGCGTTGAATGTTAGAAACTACCACTTATCGATACTAATGGAAAGTTCTATAGATTGAAAACCACTTTGCTGTCGGTTCAGGCAATCTTGTAAGTTTGCATCTGATTTGCTAAGAAGAACATCGTCAGAGTAGGCTACAGGGTTTTTTCGGAAAGTAATAGGACTGATTTTCTTTTGCCGCCACTGTACTTCGGAGCGTGCGGGCCCCGACTGGATTTGGCAGAGGGCGTTCCTAACTAACAAACGAGCGGCTAGTCAGTTGTCTCCGAATACCCGGAGAGTTAGGACAGGCATTTTTGTGTGGACGTTGTTTCTGTGTCTGGTGCAAGCCAAAAATTCAGCGTTCGTTAGAGCAGAGGTACGCGATTAAGTTCTGTGTAAAATTTGGTAAATCTGCGACAAAGACGTTTGATATGATCAAGCAGGCTTACCCATTGCTGCCTTAGCAGGAAGTAGTGTGTTTCGGAGGCACCAGGCTTTTATGGAGGGCCGGGAAGAGGTCGCTGATGAAGACCATGCTGGGAAGACCTACGACTTCGTTAAACACCGACAATGTGACTCGTTTGCAAAAAGTTTTGAACTCAGACCGTCAATTAAGAATTTGTTTAATTGCCCAAATGTCAAATTTACCAAAATCTGTTGTTCGTGACCTTGTGACGGTGCATTGGAACATGTGCAAGGTGTGAGCGAAGATGGTCCCAAAAGTGCTCAGTGACGACCAGGAATTACGGCGAATGGAAGTGTACCAAGAAAATTTGAAACATGTGTGAAAATGACCCCCAACCTTTGAATAACGTAATATCAGGTGACGAGTCCTGGATCTTTGATCATGATCCCCAGATAAAAAGGCAATCTTCTGAATGGACAAGTCGGCGTCTCCTCGCCCAAAAAAGGCAAGAATGAACAAATCCAAAGTGAAAACGATGTTCATTGTTTTTTTTTTACACCAAAGACATCTTCCACCATGAGTTTGTTACTCCTGGACAAACCGTCAAACGTCAAGTTTTATATGGAAGCGCTCTAAAGACTCAAACGAACAGTCGATTTGGTCTGACAAGACCTCGCAGCCGACTGGAAGGTGTACCACTACAACTCCCCAGCTCACACCACCTTTCTCGTTAACAACTACCTGACCAAGGCAGGCATCCCAACGCTTCTGCAGCCTCCTTACAGTAGAGATGACCCTATAACTCCGGGGGGGAGTCCATATATGGGCATAGAACCACGTGCTTTATGGACTTTGTCAGTGAGAATTTGAAAAACAGGAATTTTGTCACATTTATGGATGGTTTTATGGACTTTGTCAGTGAGAATGAAAAAACAGAAAGTTTGTCACATTTATGTCTGTTTTCATGGATGGTTATGTGTGTTGATTATTTGATGGTTTTATGGATTTTGTCAGTGAGAATGGAAAAAAACAGGGACTTTGACACTTCCTTCTTGTTCAAGCCAGATGTTACGAGTTTCCGGGGAAACAGGATTTGTTATTGTTGTTTCCAAGCCAAATGTTGTTGTCGTTCGAAGCAAAGTTAATGACATTTCCTTCCTGTTCGAGGCGGATGTTATGATCCAATTTGTTGTTGTTTTGATCCAGAAATAGCATTTGTTATTGTTTCCGAGCCAAATGTTATGAGGTTCCGAGAAACAGTATTTGTTGTTGTTTCCGAACCAGATGCTATGATCCGAAAATAGTATTTGTTTCCGAGCCAAATGTTACGAGTTCCCGGAAACAGTTAGATCCCTCTTCTCAGCCAATCAGCGACTCGGTTACATCCCCCTTCTCAGCCAATCAGAGGGCTCCTCCTTCGAAAGAGGCAACGTCACAGAGTTACTCCTCTCCCCTTTCCTACACTTTGAATTTATCGAGCGAAGAGGATCAGTTTCGTTTTAGCTGTGAGAGAGTTGACATCAAAAAAATGTTCTATATATGCCCATTGTGCATGTACACTCTTGGCGGTTGGACTCAATGTGAGAATTGTACAATTATTGATGACTATAATGAAAAAGTGTAAATTATGTAATCCTTGCAAATTACATAGAGGCTATGCAGTACAAATTAAAGGATGTAATTCATGTCTTGAGGAGGTGTGTGACTCACACCCTAGCGGGCACCTATGCTCCAATTGTCACAATGATAAATGTGATCAGTGGGAGAATACTTACCCCGCTATGATTGGAAAGAAATCCTAAACGTGATTTTAGTTTATTTCTACGAGATTGGTATCGTCGTGGATTTAAATTATTCTGGGAAGAGGAATCTGGTCTACGATTCAACTGCTGGGGTAACAAGACAATCTGGTTTCTACGGCATCGCTGTGACGACACTGTCTACTATGACTATAAACCAAGCGATTTTTATTTGGCAGTTACCGAATCTGATTCACCACTTGAAAACACTGTATGTGATATTGCTTCAAATAGACAGATTGAAACTCGTGAATTTCATAATATGAATGCAAATAGTATCATTGACTATACAAAGAGATATGACAAGAGTGAAGTTACATTGTACTGCAGAAAATGTGACCCTGACTTTGCAGTCAATCAAGATCAATATACAGTGAATCCAAATGATTTACCAGCATTAGTGGTTCACGACAGTTACCTAGTAGAGGATGAAATCTAAAAGTGTAGATTTAAAGACATTGTTGTATATATACATTTTATTAATAAACAAATTCACAAACATTTTTTAAGCACTTTACTCTTAGGGCACTGAAATCAATATTAAATACACTTGTAAGTATATTTTCCACTAGAAAGTCGTTCAGACGTGGATTGTCACCATAAATATGGAGAAACTGCTTGTAAGTATAACCACGACATCGGAACACAAAATATAGTAGCGCATGGAAGCCACAGCTCTTAGTCGTTAAATCCTGCACCCTCTTTCGATTTTGAATAATAGTTTTCCCACTGCTCTCAATATAGTTGCTGATGTGTGGTGGTGTGTAAATGTATAGGGTAGGCCAAGAGGATCAAAAAATTCGATATTCTTCACTGTTTGATAGATGCACAGCCAATGACCCGTCAGCACAGTCGATGGACTGCTATTAACAATAATCAAGGTATTGTTCGCACTTTGAATTTTTTCCAAGATAGTCTGAGGGTAGACAATAGGATTTGTACTGGGACATGTAGGGGTCCATATTAAATACACTGATTATTTGACTGGTGTTCATGGCGCCAAGTCTAGTAGAACACTGCCTTCGGGAGTGATTTCCCAATAGGTTTCATATTGATTTAGTGAGATTAGGGCAACACTCTCAGCCAATGGGTTGGCAAATGTACACTCTAAACGCACAGTCCCCGTACGTACTATACTCATATCCTGTGTGCCAGACAAATCCAATACAATGATACCATGTGTTTTAGCAAACATATCTTCGGTTATACCATTTTCAAATAGTTGCGAATCATGATCTAGGGTTTGCATGGTCAACTCATACAATGTTCTATAGGATTTATCAAAGATAGATTGTAGAGTGGGATACCGTTTACTTTGCACACAAGAGATGAAAGTCCAAACATCTCGAATTTATGTGGGCATTCAGTCCATGATCCTATTGCGCTGGCGCTCTTTACAAATGCCAAAGCCAATTTCGAGGGGGATTTCACCATTGATAAAGGATGAATCGGTGAAGGTGCGTGACCCCATGGCAATATGACGTTGATTGGTGATTGTATGAGGAACAAGTAGTTTAATATTATTTCCATTGGCTCTCAATTTTTCCACGGCCAAAGCAACAGAACTCATAACCTGCTGTTTGCGTACATGGAGTATTGCCGAGGTGAGGGAGAGACTTACATCAGGATTGGCGGCAAGTTCCTTTTCTCAATATGAAATTGGATGGTGCAAGCGTCAATTTTATATCCACTTTAACATTGGGCGGTAACCACTGGGGTATATTAAATATTTCATGATATATTTTTCCAACTAGATGTAATTCACTAGTTGTAGCATTTTTAAGCGCATCTGTACTATCAGTATTAGTAATATATTCATATCCATTGGAGGCACCTCTCAATTCCTTGTATGACTTGGGCGTCATCAGCATGAATTGGATATAGCTTGCATAGTTTGAGAGATTGTTGCTTGTGCTCACCAGCGTGCCATTGATGTAGACACTAATTTGACGAAATAAATTATGTAGTATACAATTTTCATAGGATATCCCATCAGCTCGAACTGGCATTGTATTATCAGTTTTCCGGACTTTCATTTGTAAATCTATAAATGTGGACGATAAATCCATAAAGTAGTCTTCATTGGAATAAATTTGAAAGTGGATATTATCGGAGAGGGGTTGTAGTGGATAAAATTGTTCATAGTATCCATGTTTGACACTCACATCAACATTTTCGGCATTGAATAGATTCAATGAGGCGGTGATTGAAGGTTGAGAATCCTTATGCGGCAGGTAGGACATCTTAAGAGAAGAAATCAAGTTTCGATCTAACAATTTTCTTCCTGGGCCTTCTGGTTACACTACGTGTTGGCTTTCTTTTCTTTGACAAAAGGGATGTCTTTCGTTTCCGACCTGAGTAGAGACTGATGAGTGATGCGTTGTTTCTTGACCTTTTTAAACCTTTACCATTCTGTTTTAATTTCTCGCCAAGGGTTCGCGCACTGGACCTAAGATTTTCCGTAGCACTTTTTTTAAAATCCTTGCCAGAGCCCCAATCATATAGTGTAGACGCTGCAAAATCTGTCGCAGCCGGTACAAGATATTTTCTAGCCAGTGGTAGTGAAGAGCGAAACAGCTTAGCAAACCAGCTGCCAAGACCGTAGCCAGACATTGACGAGCGGCCCTTGTAATAGTCCATTCCATTGCCCTGTTGTCTTGGGCCAAGAGTATTAACATAGCAGTCAATATCAGGACAAGTGAATACCACTTTTCTATTAGACATCTTGCTGAATGGGTCGAAAATGACATGTAATCACAGCCAAACCTTTTGAAATTGCTATTGGATCACCCAATTCAGTTCTTAATGTTAACTGACAGAGTTCCAAATAGGAAGTGTTTACTGGAATATACTGAAGATGCTTTATATTGTAGTGATGAATATGTTCTTGATTGGTTTTTCGTTCAAGAACTCGTAGGAGGGGAACATTTGAATTACCAACCCGAGATGTTTCCACAAATGAAGCATAGAGAAATATACAAGTGTCTGTGGAGAAGGCAGGCGGGTAGTCGGCAAAAATGAAATTAGTGTTTCCGGCACTTTTACCATTGATTATATTGAGCTTAAAGCCAAGAACATCCCTTAGGTTATCATTGAGAATAATCTTTTCACTGGCAATAGGTGAAACTAATGTAGATCTTTCCCTCCTCCTTTGAATAGTTGAAATGAAAAGCTCCTTTTTTACGAGCGGAAATTCTTTTATTAATAGTACGACATAAATCATTCATACAGGTGAGTTCCTCGTAGGGTAATTCAATATATGGATAATCCAACCAATTGATTTTTTGAATTTGTTCTTGACCACCTGGTGGTGGTGGCCAATCATAGGGTCTAATTTTAATTTCATATTTACGATCCTTTCTCAGGATGTCATAGGTATTTTTGAGAATACAGTCGACAAGAGCCACTTCATACTTTTCCGTCGAATTTGATGGTGGGGGAGAGTTTTGTCCAAAAATCACTTGTTTTATTCAAGTCATTGTAGAGAGGATCAGAAACATTGGACATGAAAGTCACATAGAAATCATTGGGCATTGTTAATATCTTCAGCACTGACCCAAGAATCAAAATCCGAGTTGTATCCTAGCCAGCGAACAAGCAACTGCTTCTTGCCCCTACGAGTACGACTCTTTAATATCTTTTCAATTTGATAAATTTCACTAGTGTTTCTAACTTTTTGCAGTTCATATTCATAAAAAACCACCGAGAATTTCATCATCTTTGGTATCTCGCAGTCGATAAGTTATGGGTATAGTGTCTAGGATTTTGGACACTTTAAAAAGTTCGGTGCTCCATAAATAATTCCCCTTTTCAAAAATATGCTGGTTCTATTAATTCGAACAGTATCACCAACATTGAATTTCTTCTTCTTTTTCTTCTCATTGCCATTGGAGTATTGCTTTAGAAAAGCATCAAATGTATTCTCACTGTAGTGAAACATCCCGAGGGCTAGAGTTGGACAGAGATCGATGTGTCCGATGGTTGTATATCTGCATGATTTTATCTAAATCATGAATAAAAGCAGATGTATTTTTCAGTGTACAATATCTTGAAATTAATAGACGAATCGTTCTTATTAATCGTTCAGCCAATGCAGCCTTTATCGGACTATGACTGTGATATAGTGTTGTATTATATTTCAAAAGAACCTTTCGCACATGAGGGTTAACAAATTCACTACCACGATCCGATTGAATTTTTCTATAGGAATCCTGTTCGAGAATACTTTCAATGGCCGAGCAACTTCAACACCTCTCTTTGATCGCAACGGAATGGCATAGGCATAGCGACTAAAAATACTGATTGCCACTAGAATATATTTGTAGGGTGTATTTGTGACGTCGTTGAACTGCGTCTAAAGTTAAAAGGTCCATTTGCATTATATGCAGAGGGAAAAAGGCTTTAGTTTGACGATATTGTTTACTGCGAAGTCTATGATTCCGATGTAGTGTGTAACTTGGTTCATTTTCCAGATACTCTTTTGCTTTTTTCAATGTGGCGTCGGAGACTTTGGAAAGCGTTTTGGGAGAACTTAAACTTCCCGCTTCACCAATATTTTCATAGACACCTTTCAAAAACTTCATCCATTTTGAACGTAAACACGTAGTGTAATGTCCACTCCCCTTTGCACACTGGTGGGTGAATCAATTCGTCTTCGCTTTTGACTAGCAGCCACAGGTGTTGTAAAATCAGTGGTGCTAGTATCTTCTTCTTCTTCTTCTTTTTTAAATGGTGTTGTTGGATGTTCATTTAGTTTCTTTAGAATTTGCTTATGCCAATAAGACTTTTGGGAAAGTTTGATGCACTTAGAAAGGTGTATAGATTATCGTCAAAGGATAAGAGTCCTTTACGATTCGTCACCATATCACAAATTAAATCAACTAGATTATAACTTTTTCCCGAATTATAATTCGTTTCCCTATGCTGTCGACTTGAACTTGATCACCAGATTCCGACATGAGATAAGATAATACTCTTTTACTCTGTTCTCGATAGGACAGTGGCAGTAGGTTTCCAATTTTCAATACAATCGAATTCAATTCTTCTCCTTTGATTGTGGCAGAATCTTGAGATGTTTCTTGTTTAGAGGCGACGGGTCTCTCACGATAAGGTCTATGTTTGTCCATACGTCGCAATGCATCTTGAAGTAAAAGCAGTTTTTTATCATCGGCAATATTCTCATCATTAATGAATTTGTTTAGATTGTCTTCAAAATGCTCGATGGGCGAGAGAGCGAGTTCTATAGGTGTCAATTTATAGGGTTTTGCCATCTAGAGAAAACTGTTTACAAGTCCTGCGATTATCGGTAGTAAAAGTGTGAAAAAGCTACCACCTGCTTGAAGGAGTCGTTTTCTTTTAAATTTGTTTCCCTTGTTTTTACAAGCCAAGGCACGTACAGTGGAACGATGTTGCTTTGTCTGTTGTCTAACACCTTCTGGCAATTGAACATTGCCCTCAGTTAAATTTAAAACAAAGTTCAGATATTAAATTAATGAAATCATTGTCGACACCATGTTTGAGTATAGCCTTCCTAAGCGGAGGTTTTGAAGTGCTTAAAACGGAAAACAAGTGCCTATTTTCATGTAGTTTCTTCAGTGTCATGACAGCGACTAATAGCCTTTTCTACTATTCACCGGAAGATATACTGTAATTTCATTGTCGAAAATGTCGGTGACTACACGAAGATCCTCGGGCGTGCTCTGATTAAGATCCAATAAATGTAAACCGTAGGGCTTGCTAGTCGCCTGAGTGTACGCTGACAACAGAAATTTTGGAGTGCCGGGGGTATATCTTTTATTGAGAGTTATGAGCGAGCTAGAATCACGAACGACTCGATATATAATATAGATAGTACAATTCAAAGCAAGGGTTCGCATACATTTGCTCTGATGAAACAGATTGTGTAGAACTAGGGTTATGGAAATGTTTTCGTGATGAGATCGGACAGTGAACAATTGCAGCATTTCCTGTGAGAACTGTTCAATGGATTCAGCCAAATCATCAATAATCAGCCATGAGTTCGGTTCAATACTATTGAAAACATCAAGTCCTCTTATGAATTGTATTGGTATGGTTGTGGCAATAGCTTTTATTTTATCATAGGACTCTTGCCAAATACTATAGCAATAGTAGATTTTTTTTCGGTTTTTCCAAAAACATTTTATCGCAATTTTGAATTATTCTAGCTAAAAGCGTTGTTTTCCCCGACATTGAGGGTCCACACAGAAACGATCTGAAGGGTGTTTTAAATGATACATGCTGTTGACAACAGTCGGACTATGACTAACTGTAAAATCATATGTTGTCCAATGAATAAGTAGTAATTTTCCCGTCTATTCAAGAACAACAAAAACAATATTTCATGGCAACATTTATTACGATAAACACTTGTTCAACAAGAACAATTGACAAAATTTCATGGTCAACATGAAAACTTGTTCAACATGAACAATGATAACACTTTTTGTACAACACTTTTTTACAACACTTTTTGTACAACACCATTGTCCATCTACAGCACTTTTCTATACAACACTTTTCTATACAATAAATACACTTGGAACTAGCACAGTTGAACAGTAGAGTGATTGGTGGCCCCCCGGGAGCCGGCCTTGGGAAGGGTCCCCCACCCCCCTGGAGCCGCGATGGAAAAATAGTTGTCGTCACTGCTATGGGTTAGTGGTGGTGGTTAGTGCTTGGGTTAGATTATCTGGTTAGATTAGTTTATCCAGACCAAGTTGATTACGATAGTCTACGCATTCAACTCGATCTGAAATACGATAGTGGCCATGGGGCAGGACACTCACACCGTTCTCGAGCACATAGACCTTGTCAGATATACACGACATTGCATTTTTTTCTACTCTCACAGTATAATTTCTATACTGTAGAGAGCGAATTGCAAGCACTTGTGCTCTTGGCACTAGGCTACTTTCTACACAGTCTTTGTATACGCTCATGTTAAAATTGCTCTTTACAAAGTGTGTAGGCACCCCTTTACATGTTTTCTTTTCATCCCCACTATGTGTTTCCACGCAATAAACTTTGGGACCCGGGAACACCCCCCTAGATATCAAGTCACTCCCCGTTTCAGATTTTAATTTTAATAGTTGGTTGGGGGCTTGACGTTTCACCAGCTCGGGGTAGAGGGATGGATTCCAGTTGGTGAAATCCATCCGCGAGCTGATGTGCACCCCATTTTGCAAATCACCCAATAAATCTTCAGTTTTTACTTTTAGCAGTAGAGAATCGGTATCCCCATAATATACTTGAACCTCCCCTCCCGTGGCCATTGCACCTTGCACACATTGTAAAAGAACGACAACATGAGCTTTTTTTGAAATTTCTAGTACTGAACTGCCTCCTGCAATATTCTTGTTCAGTACTACGTTTCGCTTTTTCCTGTGTAGAAGAACCATGCCGGCCTCTATGCTCGTGAATGATGTGAAATTAGGGTCGGCAATAATTCGTGCACACTCTAGAGGGTCAGTCACGACGTCGCAGCGAGATCTGTTACGTACGCTTTCGCACATTTTGCCAAACGCTGAATTTAGAATGAGCTTGTACAATTCCTTCTCCACCTTTGAATTTGCCCTAGAACGTTTATCGACAAAAGTATCGATAAACGTTTTCAAATAAGGTTTCTGATTGAACTGAAGGACCCTATGTATTTTGGTGATTTTGAAGCCATTGTTCACCATCCAGTGCAAAAGCACATGGTGAACAACGATATTCTCCTTAGGGTCCAAATCAGCAATTAGTTTCTGTTTTAGAGGGAGTCCAATGCATCCCCATATCCTCAACCAATGACCGATTGTAGGGGCTCAACGAGTCCCTGGTCACTGGTCGATTGATACAGGGAAAAACAAAATCTTTGACTGAGTCGTGAAGGGCCAGTGGAATGTGACCGTCAATTTCAAAGAACCATCCTTGTGGCCCGTTGTCCTCGACAGTGTTAATGTCGGGGAACTCACAAGGATTCTCAAGCCATTGGTAGTTCCCCACACGGCAAAGAGTAGTGGGACATTGCCGAGGGGTACAACGAGTTCATGTCCAAGAAACACTGCATTTGACTTTACACCGGTGCTTTGTCCGCTCGGATCGGTTGATAAGACTCGGTCCCCGTGAAAAAACATACCCTCCCCTCATTGAACGCTCTACAAAAAGGTGTTGGTCTACATCCGTGATTAGGCCTATTTCCTCCTGCTAATTTTTAAAATTAAATCCATTACTAAATGTGGTGTAGAAAAATAAATATCCTATATCTAGTCCAAACTCTGAATAGATCTGGTCTGTATTCTTACAGAACTATATCCAACAGAGTTAGAACGTCACTGGCCAAGTACAGTCTACAATAATCCCACCCATTTTTACAATCCCCCTTAGCCCACACCTTCTTGGCAAACTCGTACTCCTCGACTGTGCATTCACTGTTGGTGAGTGAATTGTGAAAAGCTTCAATTGGAGGTAGTTTCTCCTCGCTTAAGCGAGCGCCAGAACAGTAATAATCATATGCATATACACCTTTGCTGGTTAATAAGTCATACATTTCACTGTCTGGAAAGTGCTGTTTAAGCAAGGGAAAGCTATCAAAATTGTCGCTTTTCTGCACTTGAATTAGTTGACTAAGGGATTTGGGGGAAAAAACTAAAAGAATCTAAAAACCTAATTTTATTCCAGCACGTACGCTCATTATCCACTACCTGCCATTTCAGTTCGAGAAGCAACAACTTCTCGGCTGATTTGGGAATGATGTTGTAGGTAAATGAATTATTCACCCATGGACTATCTACTCCCCCTCCCTCCCATGCATACGTGCCAGTGCTGGTAAAATAAATTTTAAGTCATAGTTAGAGTTATGAAAAAAACAGGGATAAAAAACTGTTGGCTAACGTTTAAATTACACGATTGATGTGCTACTCCCCCTAAAATTACTACCCCCCGAGGATATTTCCTGCCACAAGTGGTCGTGGTCTCTGACTTTCCCCCTCCCCCACGTTTCCCTTTAGTCGCCTTATATCCTCCTCTACAAACTCCCCCTTGCATACCCAACATATTTTTTGATTTTTAATCGCGAGACGATCCTCTGCAGACAGCACCATTGGATAATGCGTATTTCTCAAACGAGAAATAGCACCATTAGCCGTGCCAATCAGTTTAGTCAATGCCTTGACCATGCACTCATCGCCCTCATCCAATGTTTCCACTACTTCTAACAACCGCATGGTATTAGAATTATCTCTTTGCGCGTGGGCATAGGACACTGCAATGGCCTGGTGTTCTTTGATACGGTTTGGATATTGTGGGTCATTCACCTCCACCAGCTTAGCTTCGCAGTCCAAAGATATTTTGTTGCATTGGAGAAGAGTATTTTGAAAATTTTTAAAACGTAGAATGGCCCTATCCCCTGAAACCGTTTCCACTGTCTGGTACCCATGCCGTCTACAATGCTTCATATGATTTCGGAGCTTTAGTTCAGTCCAAAATCTAGACAGGCATGTTGGACAGTAGAAACATACCCCCTTATGCTTACCACCCCCCAGAACTCTACTAATGTCAGTGATTGGGTTTAAAATGCCCGATTGTGTTCGGTTGACTAGGTGGCGTGTAAAGCAACCAAACCCAGTGTTTAACCAAATCAACTGACGGGCCCCTTACGGGGAAGACCACCCCCTTCTTTTTTGAACGAGCCCCATCTTCAAATTCTGTTTCGTATTGTACCACAGTAACGCCAATGTTTAAATGAGCATTAGCCCTTTCAAAAATGTCAATGGATCGAAGCGTTACTGGGTATTTTCCTTCTAAGCAAGAAAAATCTACAACTGGGAAATCGGACCCTTCCTTCCCATGTACAGCCCAGTGATCTAAATTCTTCTTGGTAGCGTCATCTGCTAGAGGCTGAAAGGCTGATATGAGGAAAGCATATCGGAAACACTTTTGATCTGTTTCAAAACGGATCTTCTGGACACCTTGACAACCTACTAGATCTGGATTGTATTTTAAAACTACTGCCCTTGGTCCACTCCCCCCTCTTAAAATAAAATCTTTCTTAAATTTACATATATTTACGCTTAAATTTTCAATAAATAAAACTACAGACCCACTCCCATTTTCATTATAGTTCTCGAGATGCGCAATAATTTGCCCTACCCACTCACTAAAAACACCCTCAAAATTTTCTAAATTTGGATAAATTACACGCATCTCGGAATGTATAAAATGATAGTAAACCTCACTTTTCCCTTCATTCAAATAAAAAACCTTTAAAACAATAGAAACCTTAATTGAATCCCTACCTCCCCACAATTGAATTTGGTTCTCCAGTAGTGCACGAATTTTGTCTACATAGGCATGCACTATTTCTACAGGATCAAAAACAAAAATTTCCCCCCATTAGTGTATTAAAGGGATCCCCAAATGTTGCAGTGAAAACAACTATATTATTCAATATTGTATTGGACAAAAGAAAGTCTGGGAAAGATGTATCCCCTCCCCCTACTTGTTCAACAATATTTGGACTCTGTTCCACTTCAGCTGTTTGAAGTGGGTAATCGGAGGCTGGAGGGTTCCCTGCCAATTCCCGGGTAAAATCGTCTAAAATTTGCAAGGTATTTTGGCTCAAGTCTACCAGTTCAACTGCGCTATTATCTACTTTAAAAAAACCATCTAAAAACTCATCAATATTGTCAGGTACTTCAATGCTATCGTCCCATAGTGAATGGTCTTGAAACTCCGCTGGTGGTTCCTCCCCTTCTTCACTAGACGGCGAGTAGGGGACCAGGACAACCTATAAATGAAAAAATAGCTTAACGACGATCTAAGATATGACATGGGATTTTTTTTTTTTTTTTTTTTTTTTTTTTTTTTTTTTTTTTTTTTTTTTTTTTTTTTTTTTTTTTTTTTTTTTTTTTTTTTTTTTTTGGGGGGGGGGGGGGCATCCCTGTGGCACTTCCCTGACCCGTGGCGCTTCTTGGACCCGTGGCACTTCCCCCGGCGCTTCCGTGACTCGTGGCACATCCCCGTGGCGCTTCTCGGGGTCCGCATCGCTTCCCGCGATGCTTCTCGAGCGCGTGGCGCTTCCCTGACCTGTGGCACTTTCCCCGGCACTTCCCTGACTCGTGGCACATGCCCGTGGCGCTTCCCTGACTCGTGGCGCATCCCTGTGGCGCTTCTCGGGGTCCGCATCGCTTCCCGCGATGCTTCTCGAGCGCGTGGCGCTTCCCTGTCCCGTGGCACATGCCCGTGGCGCTTCCCTGACTCGTGGCGCATCCCCCGGTGCTTCCTGGACCCACTGGCTCCGCCCGTTTACATAATGTCCCAAAAAATATTTGCTTAGACCGCATAATTCCAAGTTTCTCTCTAATTCCATTCTATAGGTTCGGCGAACTCTTCATTAGCTCTCAATTATTGTAAGCCACCGCGTGAGTGTTCCAGGATTGAACCGTTAAGTCGGTTTCCCCTCACTAAAAATCTTTGACACGAAGAAATATTCCATGTAAATTACGGGATCCATATGTGACAAATAGAATAATCTCTCTCTTAAAACTAAGTGTGAAAAATAGGGGATTTTGAGTTTCAAATGGTGAGCATTAATTGAAATTATCTAAAAATAATCACTTATGAGATAACGGCGCGATAGCAAAGATTAGAAAAGAATGGTTTCTCTGCAAAAAATATATTTAGATATCTCTGAGGGAGGGCAGAGAAAATAAGGGTTGTGAGGGGGGTTAATAAATCTCTGAGATATACTTTTACACAGTGTTGAAAAATCGGTTTGTTTAGATATTTCTTGGTCCTGAATGATAGAAAAAAGTGAAAAGACAAAAGTAAAGGCTCTCTAGCAGCTAAAAAATAGCTTACTTGATTGAAAAAAAATACTCACGTCTTCAAATTGATCAACCACTTGACAGAAAGCTGGAGGCTTGACCATTACATGATAGGGAGCCATTGGTTGGTCTATGACTTGCTTGAAGGAGCCAACCCTTCTATCTTGCATGGAAGGCTCAGGACTTGACGGAGAGTGCACTGACACTTGATGGGGAGCAGATAGCTCAGGTATTGCGTAAGAAGGAGCCAATGTTTGGCCTATGGCTTGTCTTGAAGGCTCAGGTAACGTCTGTTGGAGGGTGGAGGGGCCGACGTTAATTTCTTGTGCAGGAGCTGTGACTTGTGCAGCCGGGGTAGCTTCTGAGCCCCTTGAAAAAGCTTGTGTAGGTGGGGCTTCGGCATTGAAGCTATTCACCCACTTTATAACTCTCTCTTTAACTTTCTGGCAGGCTGCACTTGGACAGGTAGTGCGGAGCTGGGGGGCTTTGGCCAGCGATCATATTGCATGGCAGGGGGCGCATTATTGGCCCTCGTCTTCTTAGCAGGAGGGGGCACGCATTCATCGCTATTTGCGTCAGACATAGGGTCCGCAAATTCTTCATAATTTGCCTAAAAAGAAGAGAAGAAAAATCAAATCAAAATAATTTCTCCCTTTTTTAAAGAAGGAAAGTTATTAAACATAATTTTGTTTAGAAAAGTATCTTTTCAGTAAAGCAAAAAAGTAAAAATTTCGCGAGAAATATATTAGGCCTAGAAATCAAACGTTTTTATTAGACAATCAGTAGTCTATATCCATAGGATAGAAATCATTGTTTCTATTTTACCATTTAAATGCTCCAGTCTATATGCCTTAAATTAGATCGTTAACCCATCGACCTGTAGGCCTATATTTCGCAAACATAGGTTAAAAATTTACGCATAATATAAGCTTTATGCAACTCCTACAGACTTTTCTTTCTAGCCTTGCATATCAAAGTTAAAAAAGCATAATTTTCACGCCCGGGAATATAAAAGAAACTTTATTGAAGGCTTGAAAAAATTATAAATTTACACATTAGTTTTCTTGTCAAAGGGTATACCTATCTACACAGCGAATCACCCTTACTTTTACTTACAACGAAGCTGTTAGAAGCGATGTATTGTCCCCTTTCAAATAATATTATATTGTTAAACTTAATCTGTTTCTCTCCTTCCATACAGGTTACGAAACTACAATTGCCTCAAAGTGTTTTAATTTGACAGAAGAAATAGTCCCTTTGGCTGCCGCGTTTGTAAACCGGAAAGAGGGGACGACAAAGTAATTATAACCCTGCGGAAATGTACTGTCAAAACCAGAGCGAGCTAATAACAATAGCGACGGCTGTCACAGAGAAAAGATTACAATTGAGAAAATGTATTTCTTTTTGCGGTGGTTAGGTTTTGAATATATTTACGTTTTGCATTGAGTATGGTTTGTTGGGGGGGGGGGGGGGGGGGGATTTAGCTGGAAATATAGAGGGAAGGAATTTATCAAAATGGTATTTCTTTTTTGCGAGAATTTTGGGTTGTAGGACAATGGGGGGAGGGATGGGGATATTGTTAGACCATAATTCGAAAATAACTTGTTTCTCTACTTCTATACAGGTTGCATAGGCCTAGCTTAATTATTGCCTAAAATCGTTTAAGTTGACGGAAGAATAGTTCCATTGACCGCGTTTGTAAACCGGAAGAGGGGGACGACAAAGTAATTATAACCCTGCGGAAATGTACTGTCAAAACCAGAGCGAGCTAAAGCGCTGGATGTCTCAGTTAGAGAAAAGATTACAATTGAGAAAAGTCAAACTTTAACGAAATGCTATTTCTTTTTGCGGTGGTTAGGTTTTGAATATATTTACGTTTTGCATTGAGTATGGTTTGTTGGGGGGGGGGATTTAGCTGGAAATATAGAGGGAAGGAATTTATCGAAATGCTATTTCTTTTTGTGTGAGAATTTGGGGGGGGGGTTGAGCTGGAAAATATAGAGGGAAGGAATTTATCGAAATGGTATTTCTTTTGTGAGAATTTGGGGGGGGGGGGATTTAGCTGGAAATATAGAAGGAATTTATCAAAAAAGTATTTCTTTTGCGATGGGGTTGTAAGACTAGGGGGGGGGGTTAGGTTTTGAGGGTAATGGAATATATTTATATTGATTATAATGATGATTTTGTATTGTTTGGGGGGGGGTGACACCTGAATATATTGGAGGATGTCCACGGAAAATTTTTGAAAATAAAAATGTACTTACATTGCTAATTGCGGCTGCCAAGGCCTCAAGCTCATCAAATTTATCCATTGTCAGGTTGTTTACACAGTGTCAAAATACTTTCTGATAATTGAATCGCATTGCATGCCCGTTATATACGAAATATCTAGGTCGAATTGTTATGGTAAACAAAGCCCTCTGATTGGCTGAGAAGGAAACACGTGATCTAACTGTTTCCCGGGAACTCGTAACATTTGGCTCGGAAACAAATACTATTTTCGGATCATAGCATCTGGTTCGGAAAAACAACAACAAATACTGTTTCTCGGAACCTCATAACATTTGGCTCGGAAACAATAACAAATGCTATTTCTGGATCAAATAACAACAACAAATTGGATTTCATAACATCCGCCTCGAACAGGAAGGAAATGTCATTAACTTTGCTTCGAACGACAACAACATTTGGCTTGGAAACAACAACAACAAATGCTATTTCTGGACCATAACATCTGGCTTGAACAAGAAGGAAGTGTCAAAGTCCCTGTTTTTCCATTCTCACTGACAAAATCCATAAAACCATCAAATAATCAACACACATAACCATCCATGAAAACAGACATAAATGTGACAAACTTTCTGTTTTTTCATTCTCACTGACAAAGTCCATAAAAACCATCCATAAATGTGACAAAATTCCTGTTTTTCAAATTCTCACTGACAAAGTCCATAAAGCACGTGGTTCTATGCCCATATATGGACCTCCCCCCCGGAGTATAGGGTCATCTCTACTCCTTACAGCCCAGATGTGGCCTCCCGGACCTTTTACTGTTCCCTCGCCTGAAAAGGTCAATGAAAGACAAGCATTTTCAGGCGACAGAGGGAATCCAAGCAGCAGGCACCGCGGCTCTCAAGGGTATTCCGGAGAATACATACAGTGATGCCTTCAATGCTTGGAAATCGCGCTGGCAACACTGCATTGACGCAGAAGCAGCCTATTTTGAAAGTTTTTAAAGAATTGTAACGATTGTCACAATAAATGTTTTTAAATCGATTCAGTCCTATTACTTTCTAGACAAACCCTGTATATAAGGTAAATCATTATCTTGTGGTACTCCACACCTCACTGGAAATGCTGCTGAGCTCACATTATTCAACACTACTTTGAGGGATATCCCTGTGAGATAGCTTTCAAAGCAATTTAAGCACTTTCCTTGGATACCTAACCATTCCATCTGACTTAGTAGCTTGTGAAAACCAACCGTATTGAACGCTTAGCGAATATCTATAAATTCAGACAAAGGTGTTTCACCTCTGACCATACCACTATGAATTGATTGCGCGAGTTGTTGCAAAGTATTCGTCATTGAGTGCCCTTTGCGAAATCCAAATTGGGTCTCTCTCAACAAAATTTTAGCCTGAAGGAGAAACTATATAGATGTTTATTAACAACTTTTTTCTAATAAATTGGAAAACAACGGAAGAATCAAAATCAGTCTCTAATTTTCAATTTCTTCTTT